>VMBQ01003951.1:0-90865 GCA_007657795.1 Dreissena rostriformis
TAGTAGTAGTAGTAGCAGTAGTGGTAGTAGTAGTAGTAGTAGTAGTAGTAGTAGTAGTAGTAGTAGTAGTAGTATAGAATAAGTAGGAAGTTAGCTGTGGCAGTAAGCAGCAGTAGTTATAGTACTGGCAGTGGTGATATTATTATGAGTAGCAGCAGTATTTGTAGTAATAGAATAGTTGTACGAAATGTATTAGAAGTAGTAGAAGAAGAAGAAACAGCAGCAGCAGTAGTATAACTACCTGTATTACCATTATATACACCAAGTACTCGAGCTATGCGCTGCCTAAGCATCCTAAGTTGATCATCATGCATATTGTATGGGTCGGTCTGAATAGTACGGCTTGTTCTGCCTAAAGGTGTGCGCCTATAATGACCGGATGCCATATTCATATTGAAGGTTAACTGTCTTAAGTTTGGAACCTGAATAAAAAAAATATCTTGGTTATGATAGGAAAATTGCACGCATATTTTTAAACTCAATTCAACATCTTTAAAGAAGATCATGACCTTCAAAATTCAATATTGTATTTGGGTTTACAACACAATAATGCCTACCTTATATTGGTTATATTGGCAAACTTCTGCCGCAGTACATATTCGAACACATTCTGTTGGATTTATATCTTTCGGTACTTGTTCGTATTCCTGGTTTTGAATACACAATATGTTATTGCATGTTTAATATCTTAGATATCGTACTGAAACTAGTAAAAGGTTATATCGTTTGTGAAAATTCGCGTCAACATGAGTATGCGTTGATTTATTAAAAGGTATGTTTTATACAGTTAAAACTGTTCAGATCGAGACACTGGTTACTTGTTATTAAACCGATTAACAATAATAAAGTTGAAGATATATAAGGTTCATTACAATATCTTTTTTTCAATTAAAACAATGATCTGTTTTACAGACATTCTACAGCATTTATAACGTATCATTTAGAACGTACTTACATTTTAGTTGTTCAAATTCACTTCAAGCAAAAAAGAACCATATGTTTATCCCTTTGAAACATATTACAATCTGATTCAGTCTTTCAAACGCATGCTGATAACAGTTTTATGAGTGTGTGCGTACAAAGGCGCACATAAAGGTCCTTGTTTGTTGCACGTTACATGACCAAATTAAAGGTAAGACTTGTACCTGCCTTTTAAATGTTTTGTTTTTCAAATCATATACTCGACGAATGCGTAAGCGGTTTATCAATAAGCCATAATCAATAATGTTTATCAAAATTAAATGGTTTAAATATAATTCTATGATTCAATTTTAATCAAAATTATGTGCTTTTAAAATAAAAATGTGAACGAAAATTTAATAAACATGTAATCAAAAGAAACATATCGCGAATTAATCATATATCTGGATAAAGTGAGCGTAGGGTAACACAGACTTGTGTTAATCAGGTAACGTGAAACGAACATATATTTTAAAGATACACCTGTTATCTCGAGATTATATTGAACTCCCCGAAGAATCCTGTCCTTATGTAAACAAACGTGTCATTTTATCAATAAATATCGAAACTTGAAACATTCTTGTTTACCTAAGGATGTGACAGTTTTATGTAACATTACAGTGACATCGTTTACATACACCATATGAATACTTGTCAAACAAATGCGCAATATCTAACTATTAATAGTAAACAAAAAATCTTATGAATAAAAAGTTACACACATTTATATACAAATTGCATTTTTATATTTATCTACATAGACAGATAACTGCATATTTTATCTAAAGGTTATGCGTTAACATGCCTTTGGTTATTAACCAAAACTGCATTTTAGCAAATACATACATATGGCATACGGAGACTGTGCGTAGACGTCATGCACATGAATAGGTGCACTTCATTAAATAAGTTTTTTATGCTAACAATTTTAAGTGCATTTGCATTTTAAATAAAAAAGAAAGTTTGTAAACGCACTGTATACCTCTGTTTGTATCAATGTAAAAAGCTGTACCTCATAATGTGCACTGTTCGCACGACGAGAATATTAACTGATGTGTAATTTATGACAATCTTTAATACTTTATAGAATCATTTGTCAAGCACAATAGCATGATTTATTTACTTATACAAAATATGTCGTAAATTTGTTGTTAAAATCTGCAAAGCAAATATTTGAACACACTTTCGCGTGGCATTTTTTACCAGTGTCATTGAGTTGCAATGCATTCAGAAATGACGAACACATTTTATATTGAGATTGAGTTACACATCAGCATTTACTGTTAAGTGTGACAGAACATTTAAGCTAGGTAGACGGGTCCTGTATATATGGTTTTTTTTTAACTGGTAAGATGGCTTATGAAGCTACATTCCGTAAAACTTCGAACGGACTGACGCACACAAATATGCATGCACACAAGATATTTTAAGAAGCTTTTTTAAGCTTTTTGGGCTCGACAAAAGGATTATCATAAATGAAGAACAGTATAAGTTTATTAAGAACCAGAAGAATTTAAAAAGAAAGTAGGCCACATCATTGCTATTATCGATAACTAATTATTTATCTTTTTTATTTTCATTGTTGGATCGATCATTATTAGTAATAAAAGCGTTATACATAATCAGGAAAAAAACATAGATACCTTATGATAATTACTTGCAACATTGATAAAACTTTAAATCGAATACGACTACCCTTAAATAGTGAGTTCGATCCCCGACCCGGCAACATTATTAGAGTAGGGATTGTTCCTGCAGTCTGTTCTACGGTCATTCCCCCACTAACCCTGAGTAATGTACATATAAGCAATTAAGTACTGGTACGCAAGCTACCACAGGGAATTGGTGAGTTGGTTAACTGATTGCCGTCCTTTACGCTCAATGAATATTGAAGAGAAAGGCTAAAAGCATATTACAACATCAAACAATTAGAACTACTGCACAGTGTTTTGTTACAGTTATGCTGCTTCGGATTCAAGATTAACTCGTTTTTCAAAGCATTTTACTCACTATATAATGTGTAAGACTGTTTTACCAAAGTTTCGTACAGTTCTACTTTTAAATTGTTTTATCGAGTTTTATATCCGACTCGGAGTTTATCGGCCAATTTTTAATGGTCGTATTTCCAGGAAGATATTCCAATCAAATGTTGTTTACATTAAGTAATATATAGCGAAGACAATATGTTGTTCCATTAAGTAATCCTTTTGAGTAGATTATTTAACCTTCATCTAACACAATCTTACATCGTGCATATCGTTTTGTGTGTAGTTTGTTTCTTCTTTCCATGTCGTGACCGTGACCTTTTCAGACTGCTGTTGATAACGTTGACAAATCCGACCCCGCACAGTTCAGGTTAATTTACGTTAATTGACGTTACAAACGCTTGCATGCCAAAGTGTTTATACCTATCGGTAGGGCACGATGTAGTCCCAACAATTTATGTTTTAAATCCAAGAAACACTTTAATTGCAATCGAACACGGCGAACTGAATTATTACCCATCGATACGAAAATGGTATGGCTATGAAACGCATTCACACATAACTAATATGAACTCACAAAGAATACATTAAAAGACAATTTATTTGCTTGCAGCGTAGTGCCGAGAAATATTATTTCATTAATATTAGCCGATTTTCACATTATAGTTCGCACAATCTCTTGTCAAATTTTTCTATAATATTTCGCTCTTCATATAGAAAATACTTAACTTTTGAATAATATCATGTTCGAAGTTTACGTTAATATAACATTATGCCTATCTATATTTGTTTTATACCAGTATACATATTAATAATGTGTACTTAAGAGAATTAACTGTAACATCAACATGTGTTTGATAAAGCATTTTTGTCTACCTGTAAATGCTTTCAACTTATTAAACCGTAACCTCAAACATGTTCGCAGAATATGTAGTTGTGGTGTTTTGAAATAGATTAACATTCGCACATCCTAAAGGTAACGAACGCTTATTGTATTTGTCGCAACGGGATGCTGAGCTAAATTAGCATTTGCTTTCAGGTACGATATCCAAATTGAATGATGATTGCGTACCAAACGACCATGAGAATACAAAGAAATGTCCATCATAGATTAACTACGACGACATCAAACTTGATTGTGACGTTAAACATTTTCCAACTACATGTTTACATTACTACACGACAATATCGTCAAAAACTGGCCAGGAAATTATCCGCGAAGCGGTTGGATATTTTTGATTATCAAATCAATTGAGAATGTAATGTTACAGACATTGCATAATTGAAAAAGCTTTATGTAATGTATTGAAATCTGAGTCGCAATCATGATGTTCAGTTATATTACAGCAGTCTGCCTATATATTCTTTAGAAACATAGACAAATTCAGGGGGAAAAAATAAATATTTACGAATGCTTTAACGTCATTGTGTATCATGTGTAGGTCCGTTTCATTACAACAATTGAAGAAAGAAACAAACAACCAATAGTGTGTCCTGGCAGTAGGCACATATTTAAAGAAGTGTACAATGACAAACTACAAATTTGACAGACAAGCTCTGTATCTGTCCACCAAGTCAATGAATTATAAATGATGTTTATATAGTTTCAGAACAATATACTTAATATTTCCTATAAGGTGATGCAAACACATACATACTAGTGTCTGTTCAAGATACAATGTCAAAATGTAACGTTAATGATTATTTATTGAAACCATTGATTCTGCTCGTCAACATTGGCCTTCTCTTTATCTAGCATGACATGCGTACTCGAATATCCTCTTATTCTTACACGGCTACTGATATTTAAACGTGTGTTTACATAGGTTTCCATTGCTGAAAAAATCTATATATACATGTACAACAAAACTATATTATTTGGAATAGTTTCACATAATTATACGAGCAATAAACACAGTTAAATTAAACGGTTCTCCTTTCCATTGATTCGAACCCAGAAATGTTATGAGCAAAAGTTTACCCGTTACAGCTGCACCAATCAGACGTTCAAAATAGATCCGACGAGGAAACAGAGTACACGTACACTTTTGTTCGCATTACCGGAAAACAAACACGAAGGCCGTACAAACTCAAGAGGAAATTAGGATTGCTACATGACTTAAAAGCTTTGTTATATTCTATCAATTCAACTTACAAGGTCTTATTTGTTTAGAAACACATTTTTTTCCGAAATAAACCTGTATTGCAAAATTATCAAACTTAACAGTTATTAGTATTAATATAATATAATGTTCAGAAACCTATTACCACACTAAACGCTTACAATACCATCACATCCTCTTATTGCTACTACACTTATTCAACTTAAGAACAGCAGCAACAACAAGAACGGAACATTACCAGCACATCAAACATATTAAGCGACTGACATATGCATTTAACCGCATTGTACGGATGGGCAGTATGATGATTAGAATATGTCACGACATTGTACAGTCAGGTAGTAAGTTGATTTGAAAACTTGACCTCACTTAATATTTGACCACATTGCACATCCTCATGTTCGGTCAGTTCGTTCCTGACAAGTTATTCTTTTTTGCAATGACCTGGCTTTATATACATGTGTTAATGAACCGATCTCATGAGATGGATGGTTTATCAAGACCACGACTTATAGACCGTGGCAATAACGTTGATTTACTTAATTAACACATGTGTATACACGCTGTTTGGTCGTAACACAGCCCTAGTGCACACTTCAAGGTCACAGTACACTCGCAGACTACACGCCAATAATGTCAAATGGAAGTCGTGACGTAACCGATGATCGCCGCAGTATGAACGCGGTCGGAAGGTAGAGTACACGCAAATAAACAGACAGCACGACGCCGACGGAATAGTCGATGTTTTGTTTCTTTAATGTATTTGAAGACAGAAAAACACATTGGTGTTTTACTACAATATGTGTTTGCAGAACTTTATGTTTAAGTGAATTCATCAGTTAGATCGATCCGTTTATTACTTTCCTAAACAATATTTCCCATTTGAGCAGTTGTGCGTCATAATAACAGAAAGATATCGAAAACAATATGCGTAATTAGGTAAAGACTTGGTCAATTCACGCGTAATGTTTTGCCATGTATAGGCTGTCCTATTATAAATTTTCTAATTATTATGTTTCAAAAGGTTGTAGTCTTTAATAAATATTCGGCGGGATACATTGTTCTCTAATTTCGCTGGTTGGCACTTATGTGTAAAATACTAAACTTCTTTGAAAAAACATTCATCACCTTTCATTTTAAATTATACATTGAATAAAAGACAAAAGATTTTATGAACAGTGTTTTAAACCGTTTTGTTGTTATTAAACTAGGACATACTGATATAGCCTGTTTAATAACGAACCTATTTTAACAAAATGATTTAAACGTGGACTCATTATTTAGACGTCATTTACGACTGAATAGGAATTGTCATTCCAGCCAATGGCAGATTTTTGTTAAAAAGGTATTGATTTAATGAGAGAAAAGCTGTTAGTTAGTTTCAAAGCTAGTACACAGTCTACTTCTGAAAATACAGAGATCGGGCGATTTTAAAGCTAAACTGAAAACATGGACAAGAGCAGGTTTCAGGTTTGCAGAACGATTATTGGAATCTTACTGGTCTCGTTTGGAAGACTTGAATACGCAACGGATGCAGCAGGTTGGATAACTTTTTAATCTTTATAAAAATATAATATATTTCGCTTTTATTTAAGGTCCATGTTTAGCCGTATTTATTTACTTAAAAACAAATCCTTTTAGCGACGCCGCATGGATATTTCTGCGTCGGAAAAGTATGTGTTTTTATAACTATTAACAAGTTATAAGGGTTTTGGTTAGCTTTATTTCCGTTGACGCTCATCTGTGTCAACCAATACTTTACTTTATAAAAATATAATATATTTCGCTTTTATTTAAGGTCCATGTTTAGCTTTATTTATTTATTTAAAAACAACTCCTTTAAGCGACGCCGCATGGATATTTCTGCGTCGTAAACGTATGTGTTTTTATAACAATTAACAAGTTATAAGGGTTTTGGTTAGCTTTATTTCGCTTGACGCTCATCTGTGTCTACCAAGTATTTGACGACGCAATCTAACGGCGTCTACGTACCCGCTAGTTGGACAGGGCTCTCTATTTTTGCCGCTGTATTTTACAAAATATAAATGTATACACACATCATTTATTATTATAGTGTATCCTAAATAGTTTCCAACGCGCCTATGCACGAGCGCATTGTGTAAAATAACAAGAGCAAATGCATGTTATGTCAGTCATATCCTGTATTCCGTTTAGTTACATACAAAAAATAAGATAATAATATGTGAATAATTAAAGTTTCTTTTAAGGATAGTGATTATACTCTTTTTTTCGATATTATGACATTCTTAGTCAAAACTAAAATTGGCAACAACTATTTTTATTTTAATATACAGTATTGTCAAATAACACAGAAAAATAAAGGCCGTGAACACTTTTTAATAAAGACCTTTTTCGTTCCGTCTGATTTACTGCCTGTAACACTTATTTCAATTTCTACGTCACTTATTATAAACATGCGAACGCCTCGAATTATAATTGTTGTTTTTGGGTCATTCCACTATGATTGGCTGCAGAGATTTCACCAAGAGATGATAATTTATCACTGCTCAAATCGGCGTTGTTAGTGATTTACCAAAGCCTATCGTAGGACTTGTTTGTTTATTATACACTTGCAACAATAGTCCCAATGAATTTTCACCAGATGTTATACTAGGTTCTTCAATTGTTTTAGGTCATATTGAGCAAGTAAGCTAGAACGAAATTTTCCAGACACATAATTAAATTTAATAAAGCACAGTATTTATTGGCATCAACATAACGTTTTTTCAATTGCCAGAAAACGGAAATTTAATTGATGTATCCACGATTCAGATCTTACAGTTATAATGCCCTTTCGGCTGTGCAATTTTAAACTAGTAAAACTGATTGTGTTCCTTTTCTGAAAGGCAGGTCCCCACAAATATTTACACATGTCTTGAAATGCAATTTTAAATGCATCACGGATAAAACACTCGTTAACTGATGGGTCGTACAATTCGATATTATAGTGGATATTGCGATCTGATATGAAAATCTGCGATCGGCATTGATTATAAGGTCACCATTGAATATCTCATCATATTAAATGTCCTAGCAGATTTGTCAGAGACATATATTCTCGCTTGTTGAAGAGACCTTCTCACATGTTTTCCAAATGAAAATGTACATCAAATGTCTACGGCCATTTGAAACCGCACACATGAAATTAAATAAGGAAAGCATAGGCATGACTTTAACGCTGTTAACATAATCGCTTCCTTAATGGTTTATCACTAAAGCTTTATAAAGCATTTGTTACGGTAGTCATCGGTAATTTAAAAAACAAATGTACATGTACCACAATGATAGCTTTCAAAAACGAAACAAATTTGAACATATCCCGTAATGTATGCTTTACTTCGGGTTGCCTATTAAAATGAAAACAATTATGTTACATTTAGGAACAGAAACACAATCTGCGGTGTATGTCCTTTAAATGCATATAGTTTATGATTCATGTACTATTTTATATGGCATTTGAGAAATTAAGTTTTTTTACTTCTTGATCATGGTTTATGTTGGCAAATATATACAATACATTTGATTTAACACATCGGCATTTTTTTAAGTTGACATAAATGCAGTGTGGTGCGTTGAAACGAACATTTGATTGTCCAAACATTATTCATTATTAAACAAAATCATTATGTTCAAAGTTTAACTTTCATACATATTTCACGTCACTGGATTATTAGTTCCAGCTTACCCTTTTAAGATTTAAATATGTTAACAAACGTTAGAAATGTATAACGTAGAATCATATGAGTTGATTTCTATATATTTCTGATTATTTTCCACTAATGTTTGTATAATTAAATTTATGCACTCGTGTCTGTCTCGTACACGAACAGGAAATACTATATTATATGTTTATGCAGAGAGCCGATTTATCGATAATCATTTTGTGCTCTAACGACGAGATAAAAAGTACACGGACAATTGTGCGCATGTTTTATAACATTCTTTTTTGCTAGTGGGTCAAATCTCTGTTGAGTTCGAAGTCAGTGAACTATCATAGGGCTTCTTGAAAAAGTTGTGCTATAATTGGGTCGCAAGGACATCTGCGTTGAACACACTTCGCTTGATTCCGTGATTATATAATAAGATCTCGAATATATTTAATTTTGGTATGCATGGGTTGATCATGACGAGTGCCCCGAGGTAAGCTCGCTATCACACAAAAAGGAAGAAGTCACAAGTCGAGTGTTATCGGTTGAACTGGGAATCACAGGCCTGTTTCATACAGTAGTTTTCAACTTGGTGGAAACTTTAAAATGTTTTGCCTACAGTAACTATCTTTTTTTCCACGAATACACGTCCCCCGAGTTCAAATCGCTGCATTATCGCATTCATGTGTGATCGTCTGCTATAATTCTTGAGCACAAACTCGTCGCATGTACACATGCTTGTGTGTTTAAGTTGAGATTCCCTCTAATTATGACACGCCCATCTTTGTTCAGAAGATATTGGGTGAAATTGAAGTCAGATTACGCTAAAATTATTGTTACCGGGTTGCCGATGCGGTCGTCATTTACAAGGTTTTTCCGTCATTCCTCAAAGCGCTCAAAACGCTTTAAAACGACATTATTCTTTGTAGCATCTCCATCCGCATACGAGTGCTGAGCCAGATCAGCATTGACTTTACTTAGATGGAATGAATGCTGAGTAAATTTGTCGCGCTGGGGTATTATCTAGATCAACATTCGTTTTTTTATGAACAACTAACGAATTCTGAAATGGTATGTCGCGCTCAAAAGCTGGGCTAGATCAAACTTCGTTTGCATTAACAAATAACGCATTCTGAAACGGTATGTCGCGCTGGAGTGCTGAGCAAGACCATACTTTACTAAACGCATATGGAGTGAATGCTGAGCTGACTTGTCATGAGTCTAAAATTGCTTTAGAGTTAAATTACTAGCCAGAAACAATACATATACGTGTACTCGTTTTCGCTTAACTTAGCCAGGTCATCATGATCGCCATGTACACATCCATAGTAGTTAAGAAGATTTTATATCCAGTAAGTAACGTTAAATGACAGGATTACATTATTATGCACAACCCTTAATCTACACAAAATAAAACATCAAGAGACAATCCCTATGAGACCATGTGGCTCTGTATTTAAGTAAAGGAACCCAATTGCTAAACTGTGAAAAGCAACTGTACTAGACAAGACACACAAGTACACAACAAACACATAAAAAGAATAAATCTGGTCCGAGAAATAAAGCGGTTAAAGCAAAGCATTGAGGTTTAAATCGATTTTGAAGAGCCCCAAAATTCACACTTAGCCATAGGTTATTCACGAAACATTTTATTTAAAAAAAAATCAACCTCATAGCGTTATAGTTCAAACTTAAAAGTAATAAAATATACTAATATTCAATTTAAAATACAATTTAACTACTAGTTTAGTTTAGTTAAGTTTAAACCTATTTGTTTATTTTATTTAAACTCGATTGCATCGAAAGCCTAAGGCTGATTTGAAACGCTCTCGAGTCCGTTTAATGGGACTAGAACCAGTATTTGGTGTATATGGGGGGACTTAATTGTTTGAAACTTCTGTCCTGTTATTACGTTAAATCGGGTAAAAGACTGGTTCTCGGCAAGACAAATTCGTTAAACGGTTTCCTACATGTCAATGGCGGTTGCAAGGTACTGGGTATTGGGTATTGCAATTTCTGCTCCGAACAGAGATCAAATCATAGCTGTGTATTTGGGTACTTGGAACTACAGCGGATATCGAGCAAATGAGGTATACCGAACTAAGCATTTTGTATTTAAATAAAAGAGATCATCGAGCCAAGTAAAACTACCAAGCCGGGTGATCACCCCCTGTACGTCGATTATCCAAACTGAGTTGGATAATTCAAACTGAAGAAAAAAATGTCGGCCGAAACTGAAACCGAAACTGAAATGAAGGTAATTATTTTATCATTTCTGTTAATTTAGTAACTATAAGAACGTATTTGTTCTTCACATGTGATAATGAATGTCTGACATACACATGCGTTTTGAGTTTTGCAATGATTTAATAGTTTTCTAGTAAAAAACGATAAATTTGTCTTCGGAAAATGCTAATTTTCATTAAATGCGACCAATGTGTTGAATTATTTACACGTTAATTGACAAAAGAGCGAACGAAACTGTAAAAGAGATATGCCAAATTATATCATGAATGTCCTTTAAAATTTTACTTTTAACACCTAGTGTGTTGTTGTGTTAAAATAATTTGTTTGCAGGACGGGTATAAAGGTTTATGGATAAATCCAAACTGATCTGAACATTTCTGTGGATAATAACCAAACTCAAAATAGTTTGGAATTATCCATACACTAGTTAGGTTATTATCCAATTTGTATATTCTTGTCCCAAACAAATACGAATATATTGCGTTTTCGAGCATTAACGCCAATCAAATTTTGTACATACATATATGAAAGGTTAATACATAAGTCCATGGCCTAAAACTTTCGACAATTTCATTGACTTTTTCCAGATTTTCAAACATATTCATTTTATTTCGACGTAATTGTTTTTAATTGTTATGGGTTTATAAGCGAATTGTATCCGCATTGTATCCGGCAAAGAACATTTTATCAAAAAGAAACGTTTATTATGTCACAACTTACCTTAAATAAACGTATTCTTAGAAATAAATAACCGGAGTATTTATTTCTGTCGCCGTTTTTTTCTTCAGTTTGAATAATCCTACCCAGTTTGGATTATCGACGTACATGGGGTGGTGATGGGTATCAGAACTTTTACAAATATTGCGTCAGGGTAATTCTTTGAACATCATTTGCTTGGAATACCGATAAAAGGTATAGAACAAAACAACATGTCAAGCAAAAATAAAGCTTCTTTTACTTTTAGGGGAGAAGCCAAAATAATGTTTACCTTCATATCTTACTGCCGTTTCAATTTTGAAGTCGATGAATTTGAGTACACACGTTTCTTTGTTAACGTCGCCATTGTTGGAATTGAATAACTTCTTAATCGTACACAATGCTTTTGCTGCGTCATTTCTATTTATGTATGGATATTTCAAATAGAAACAATTCTTAAAATGATTAAGAAGATAATTTTAATGCACTTGTTTAATCTATCTACACTTTCAACATCTAATAGTCTACTTCGTTACTAGCGACCCGAACCGTTATCGTTCGTAGAAACTTTGATCCGGATCCGTGGGTATTTATTTGACCCGCGGATTCGGGTTTGTTCGGGTACACGTTTGAGCACTACCCATCCGGGTACTAGTATAAGCTGTTCGAACTTTTGCGAATATCAAGCTAAATTCGAATAACAGCTGGGTATAATAATTTGATCTTTAATTAATGTTAAGTCTTTTATGAATTCCCAGTTGGTTATTGGGTATATAAACTAAAAGGAATATCAAGCGAATGTTGAATACCATGCTGCATATTGGGTATTTGACCTTCTGCAATTTTTTAACCAACGTCTATCACCCATCTTGGTATTCGACTTTGGCTCGATATTCGTAAAGTTGTAATACCGCTTGATTGTTTTTTTGTCGACTCAGGTACTACTTTAAAGTACCCCGGGTACTCTTCAGTATACTACAAACTACCCGGGGTACTAAAAATATACTAAAAAGTACCCCGAATATGGACGGGAGCCTTAAAGCGTATTTGCCGTGTTCATTGTAGTATACTATGGGGTACCCGGGGTTCTTTACAGAAGTACCTGAGTCGACAACGACCAATGGAGACAACCACGATTTGGTCATTATCTGCCAAGATACTACTTAAAAGTACACTAGATCCTCTAAAGTGTACCACAATGAACTCAGGGTTCGGAAACTAAATAAAATGTACTCCGTAGTATGGCCGGGTGTCTTTAAACATATTTTCCGTACCCTGTGTACATTGATGTGTGCTTAAGAGTAACCGGGGTACTTTAGATTAGTACCTGATTCGACAACAACCAATTAAGCATTTATACCCTTTACCGTTTAGTATCGCACGGTTTACCGTAATCAAAGAATGACGTCATTAGTTGTAAATAACGTCAACAGCGTTATGCAATTACTGGTGAAATTAAGTGTGTGTGTTTTTTTGTTTTTGTTTTTTTTTTTTAAACTGGTTAACTAGACGCCATAAATAAATAGCGAATTTTTTACTTATGTGACATTTTTGCACGAATTTACCAAGATGCAATTTCTTTGAGACCATAATTTATTAGCGAATGCAGATATATTTATGTCTTTTTGTATTCAAATACGATGTTTAATTCGTCATATTTTATTCCCGTTTCGTCATATAGAGAATAACAGGTTACTGCCTGATCTTTTTGTAATATATCAGGTAAGGCTTAGAATAATATTACGGCGAGGCTTGCCGAGCCGTTATTTTATTCGTGCCGAGCCTGATATATAACAAAAAGATCAGGCAGTAACCTGTTTTTCTGTTTATCATACCTCTCTCTTAGTCTCCGTTTTAAAAGAAATAATTAAAACAAAATCGCTACGACGCTGCATTTTTAGCGGGAATGAATATGATCGTTGACGTTTGACTTGTTACTAATGACGTCTGAGCAATTGCGCATTATATTTGTAAAATATGTTTTTCGCTGTTTTGTTTGCTTTTTGTGTCTAAAAAATATAATACATCCTGGTATCAAAGTGTTTGTTTTGTTGAATCTGATTTTGTTTTACTAAACATGATGACTTTATAGTTCATTCCGAGTAAAATGACTTCCATCCAAACATCGACTGATTTAACAACTTCCTGTCGAACATGACGTCATCAGCATTTACACATTCATTTTAAATATTTGGAAAATACGTTTTTTGCTGTTTGTGTTGCTTTCTGTGGATAAAATGTAATACATCTTGGTATCAAATTGTTTGTTTTGATGAATCTGATTATTTTTTACAATAAAATATAACTTCTTTGTTAAGTCTTCGTAATATGACACATCGACTGATATAAGAACTTCCTGTTGAACATGATATAAAACATATATCATGCAACGTTATATCAGTCAGATATCAATGCAGTGGTATAATAAAATATTATGTGTAATAACGCAATACTGGAACAGCGAACTTTTCAATCACACATCGTGCATAATAGAAATGGTTCTACTTTATTCGCAGTTTCAAACGTGGCACTTGGACAACATTTTGATCACCCCTGCTACTTGATAGAAATGGTTTTACTATTTGCAGTTTTAAACGTGGCGCTTGGAAAATCCGCGACCCAGACGGACACAGCTGGAGGGGCAACTGCGTCGCTTTCAGTGGATGGCGATGCAACCACGTGTTCAATGGCAGCGTCCAACAGAGCAATATGGGATCTGGATCTTAGCAAGTCGTACCTCATAGAGGAGGTGTCGATACAAGGTTTGTCTTAACTATTATAATGATGTCCGCAGAATACGAAAATCAAGTCGTATGACATAACAAACACCACCCGTTAACAATGTATATGAGTGTCTGTACATCTTAAATAGATGATATGTAACCAATTGTTAATGTAATTCGCAACTATTGTTTAATCAATATTATATTAAGTCTGTTTCTACACCTTGATATTGTCGATCCCTTTCAACATATACCGGTTTGTATCAGTTCCAGAAAGTATATCACAGTGGGCGACATCTGTTACAAATGCTGGCACAAACAATGTCGTAAACCTGCAGTTTAGGTAAGCTATAAATGTTTTTACATTACTAAGTGTAGTTTAAATCTTAACATATGTATACCAGTAAATAAGGTATGAGTGTTTCGTTGCCCTTGTTGTAATATAACAATACGTAGATACTATATGTTGACTTCCGTATACTATTATCTATTTTTAAGATGTGTATCTAAAGACTATTATGAGTCAAACAAAACACAAATCGATTCAAACGTTTTTGTTAAACTTTTAAATTGGTGCTTATTCAAAAACGTTTGAGGCTGAGAACGCCATTACATGAATACTATGATAAAATAACACTTTATCATACTAATAATATAATTCCAGATCCCTATTTTAAAAAATATATATATGTTCGAAATATGGCCTTTATGTCGAATCACAGAATATGATCATAACGGCAGACATATAATCTTAATATACGCTATGTAACGAACCATTCCATAAAATGTGTGGGCCGATTTGAAATATGTGTGAAATCTTGTCAGATATATGTATACCAATATATGTGTGTTGCTTAGTGGAAATATCATCAGCTCCAACAACAATGCGACATGGCCCGGTTCTTGGATATATGTAAGTATAACCAGGGACTTTTTACTGTCAGGTTCATAATCAGATTAACACTCAGAATACCATTTGAATATATGCGTTAATGATCTTTAATTTAGTTTTTTGTGTTTGAAAAATAAATACAATTACATGTGTTTCATTAAAATGACCTTGTATATTTTATAATTTTACAAGGTAAACTTTACCACGGAAGCCTCGTTGTCAAGAGTTGATATCTATGAGTATACGAGTGACCGAGTGAAATCTTAAAATGCTAATGCTTTGATGGCTCCTGGATACAAATATGGAACAGAACATCAACAACCCCTTTGATGAGTAGCGGAATATTTTCTCCGAAACTGGTAGAATTGTTACTCTCACTCTTTCGGATTTCTAGTGCGTTGAAGTTTTGGGTATATCAGTTAATGTGTATTTTGTAAGTCGGTGGTGTTGCAGTTTTTAGTGTGAGTATATGCGGGTGAGTATGTATACGTGTGTGTAAAGATGGTTCAACGGTATCAAATTGGTCGGTTTCATGTATTTCAGACGAATTCATGTTTTACAAAAAGAATGCTTTTGGTAGCTACTGACTTGATGACCATAGACGCTGTTCATTAACATGGAAGCGCAGGTAATTAACCAATATTAGGAATATATTTATCAGCACATATGGTAATTGTTTGGTTTGTTGCAGTTGTAAGTCATACATTTTAGAAAACGACTTGGAGCGTTCAGAAATGTGTATATATATATATATATACTATAGTCGGCATTTTCATTGTCTTATGTTTTGTTTTATGTCAGGATTGTTGACAGTTTCATTCACACTAACAATACAATAATAATTTATAGTCAAATAATTGCAAGTTTGTTACAATCGTCTAAATTTAGTCGAACTGATCAAGAACACGTGTATTTGGTCGTTTTTCTAAAAAATATATGTATTAAATGAGACGTTTAATTCAAAATTGACGACGTTTGCTGTAAATTTACAAACAAAAATAAACCAGCTTTAATACTCTGAATTCAGCGATATGTATGTATTTCTGGTATGTTTATATGTGTATGTCGTTATGCGCGAAAAGCGTAGCGTACTACTAGTAGGATAAATATAATTAAAGTATCGCAAATAACTTTATCTCAGAATTTACCCAACAAGTGGCTTCAAGAGCATTGAATTTATGAATATGAGTAGTTAAGATTATTCACTTATTTTTTTAATTGATTATATTACATTTTTGTTAGACGGAATTAAATATCTATATTAACTTGCTCAGGTCTACTTCCAGATATTGGTAAACTGTTATACACAATTTGAGTACTACATGCATTTATTTTATGGTCATGCAAGTCCAGATACCATTGTATGATATTCATGAATAAATTCATATAACACATATATATTTGCAGGATATTACCAGTACTATTGATCATTTATGTTCAAATATGATTAAATCTAGAATAATAAATACATTTATTCTAAGTAATGACACGCATATTTGATTCATGTCCTGTTCATAATTTAGACTGGTGTGTGTGTGTTAGACTTCCGGGTCATCACTGGTATCACCATGTCGAATCCTCCTGTCAGTACAGTCTTCAATGTTGTGGGCAACATCGAGTGCGCGTCAATCTGTCTGCGTCAGACGAAGCCAGAGTGCCTGACGGCACAGTTCGATCAAGCAACACAGAAATGCGCACTGTTCGATGGTTTCCAGCACACCAAGGACCCAAGTAATGAATACAAAACATTTGTTTTCGAATTCACTTCTCCTGTATTTGCAAACAATGATTGATTTGAACGGCTATCCTCGCTCAGATTGGACTAATTGCATGGTCCTTTCACCGTCTAACATCAAAATGTCGAGGCAATTATTGACGAAAAAATAAGATACACAAATAAATTTCAAACACAAATATTAATAACGGATACAAACACGTATCATTCAATAAAAATCTTCACGTGTTCTGAAAGTGAATGGAAATCACACATACCCATGCTTCAATTTCAATTCTTTGTAAATGATTTGTTGTGAATGACAGTGTTACCGATTTTACGCCAATGTAACTTGTATTAACATAATAACATAAGTGGTTAAAAAATACAAAGTTTCGTTATACTAATGTCGTCATAATACAAGTCTTTAACTAATCACATATGGAGAATAGCTTAACCAGTTTAATTTAAGCTTTAAAAATATTAAGTTAAAAATATAATTTTAATGAATGCATTTTCCATCAATGTCTTTTTTTACATGACAGTGCATTTGTAATCCACGCATGTTGATTTATCGCTTTCATTTGATGTTGAATACACTTTGTTTGGGAGATATATTGTATCAGCATAACTGTTTTGCACGATGTAGTTTTAACGTTTGACTATTGAGTTCACTTAATTGCACAGTGTTACTATGGACAATATTTAATTCATGATTCACCATAACACCAGTTGTTGGGTGTTTTTTTCACTTATATTTGGTAATGCTGTGAAGCAATATGTTCAGTTCGATTTATATTTCACTTAAATTATTTTTTGATATTACCAAACACATTGTTGGCTGACAATTTGTGCGACAGAAATACATTTGTTTGCTTTCATGTCAATAACATGAAATAGTTTTATCAGTACAGTGAGGAAATAAATATTTTAACGAGCGCTCGCGGACTGGACATGTGTAAATTATTTCACTGTACATACAAGCAATATGCCACGACATTGCTTAAAAAGCAAACGTATTTCATATTATGTAATGCTTTTTAATATTATTTTTAGTATTAATAACTTAACATACGTTGTGTGTCAGTAGTAGTTTCTCATTAAGTATGTGTACTGTATTCATTTGGTTAAGAAATCAACACTCACGCTTTATTGGATTTCACGGCATATTTATCTTGGTTCTCAAACGCAATTTGGTGGGTAAGCTACTGCCCTTACGAATAGTCATAGCGATAATGACAGTCTTGGTTGTATATATTGACCAATCCAAAACAACTGCCTAGAAAGATCACGGTCACAAATTTGAAACGCTTATGAGTTTATGTTAACAAAATGGACACATAGATGTATGCTCGTTTAAATGCAAAACTGTCAAAGATACTCGAAGAGTGTTCTGATAGTAATTACTAATTGGTATAACTTGTTGTCGTCTTGTTTTATTTTGGAATGTCAATGTAATTGACACGGAAATGTGGTCGAAAAAACCCAAATGGTGGTTAATTGAACGCTGAGCGCAGAATCGGTTTAAAGAAACCCTGGAATGTTGAATTACTATTCTACTTATATTACCAGCTCCAATATCTGCTGGGTTAAATCAATATCTTCCAGAAATTGTCCAGGAGTCATGTTCGCCCAATACCATCGAGGAAACACGAGAACAATTATACTTTACAGGTAAAGAATTGAATTATTTTTTAATTTTTTTATTTAATGTTGAGTGTTTTTATATGTATGTATATTTGGAGCTGTTTTTCTAACATTTGCTTATATTGTATATTTACTTCTTTTTGTGATTTAGAATGATGAACAGTGTTGTGATATGCAAAAACACTATATTTAAATTTAATGTTTACATTTTTACAATATGAGAAAGATATACACAATTATTTCCCATATAATTTTCAATATTTTATAACTTAGCATTAAAACAAGAGTAAGTAAATGCTCGGATTGTACAGTCTTTATATGTTGAAAACCTAGTGGTAAACCGTTGTTTTATTTGTTTAACGATTGTGCATAATGCATAAAGAACGGGTCGGTTTTTGTTTTTATGAGTTACTACATAATGTAATAAATTTAATAGTGCAATAAAAGCTGCAATAGATATATTTCAAAAGCGACATACCGCAAACGTTTGCAATACGTTAGCAGAGACGTAAACACGAATTACAATATAAAATTAAAGTTAAGGTGTTTCACATATTCCCTTTCCATAAATCCAGAACGTTCTTTTTTACAATTTAGAAGTTAGTGTTACTGTGGTTTTTATTCAACTTAAAATAAATGTTGTGATAAATATTGTAATTAAATATGTACATAAAATGTTGTTTAGATAATTTGTATATCGAATCTATATTGTATAATGACATTTATTTGTAATCGTATCAATATTTAAAAAAGATTTTAACATTTCAAGTTTAAATGCATGTTCATAAGACCATAATATCGTTCAGCAGTTAAACTATTTAGATGTTAATAGTTTTGATACGTTAATAAATACATGAAAAAAAATGGTGAACCTTTCTGCAATACGTATTAATTGTAGTAAGATAATTGGTGATACAGATGCTACGTTCTTAGATCAGACCTATTAAGAAATTGTTGTGATGAACCGCTCTAAATTAAATAAGTGTTGTGTCATATAATATATTTGTAGTACTACTATGTAATTGTGGCACCCTTATGTGTATCTTTCGGAAAAATTATATATTCACTGTATGTTTTACATTGTTTTTATAGTTAACATATGGTAAACGAACAGATATCTCGTTAAAGAAATTCATTTTGACTTCTTGAATCTCCCAAGTTTCAAATGTAAAGAATATTTAATAAATTACACATTTTATCAGTGAATACCCAAAGACAAAATGTACTTGCACTTTTAAAGGAGAACTAAACTTTAATACAGCTTAATCATAATTGATCAGCTTGAAACATACTATGTAATGGGGATGTTTATTGTTGTTGTTTTTTGAACGCGGCAAAACTGTTGATTTATATGGTGTGTATTTTACCCATTTGAAAATGGTTTATTAAACCTTTTTTGTTATTCAAAATCTTCCATATAAAGATGAGTCGACCCAAACGTAGAATAAGTAAGATTATAAAATTAAATAACATAAATTGAACAACACTTTTTATCCGACTTATAAGTAAATTCGATTAAAAAATATCAAAACAATAATATATAATATTCAACAAATGCCATTTCAGATACGGTTTATGCATGTAAACTGCTTTATTATTATTATTTGTGTTATACGATACGTTATAATCATTATATAATGACAATTGAACACATGTTATTTGCAAGGCCTAATATTGATGGTAATAATTAGAGAATACACATCAAAATCTAGACCATTTTTATCACAAAATGATTGTTTAAAGAGAGTTCATTAAAATGAATTGTGTAATGTGTTCTTTACTGTTGCTTGTATGTGTGAATAGTTGCTTGTACGTATATGCCCGTGCCTTGATAGGTATTGGCGGAGAAGGACTAATGTTTGGTTGTTTGTACTGCGTCTGACCCTGAAAGTAGATACACGGTACACGATACATGCATGCGTTTCTATAATTTGTGGTGAATAGGTAATATCAAGCTCCAATATTTAAGATTAATCCAACAGCTATATTTGCGCTTCATACCTTCTTAATGATTTCTTTGATTTTAAATAAAACCTTTGACTATAAATTTTTTCGCCTAAGTGTCAAGTACGTGACGGATTTTTGTCTTTCGAAGTTCAAGGTCAATCGTTGATATAAAACATCAAATTAGAGTTGTGATTGAGTATTGGCAATGACAATTTACTATAAAGGACGTCACCCTTGAATGTCAGCTTTAACATAATAGCAGAAAGCAAGTACAATATGAGTGTACAAATAAATAATTCATGATAAGTGTCACAGAGATATGTTTAGAATAATTATGCTATTTAGCGATAGCGTACGTTTGTATGGAATTTAAGTGTAACTTTGTGTGAATTTTGCTAGTTGTGCTTTTTGCTTATTATTGAAATAAACGTTTTAATAATCTTGTTGTTTAATTCTTTGTATTTTAATTCGAACCCTTCATAAAAACGATTTCTTAATGAAAACATAATTGAGAAATTCTAGAAGATGGGCAGAACAACAGTTTGATGTGTATAAAAATGATTTAAGATGCTCTTATTGCAAAAAAAGCATGTCTATATTTATTACATGAAGTACATTGCAATTGAATTTTTTTGCGCAATTCCAATTGTGTAGGTGTGCATTTTCCCAAGTGATGTTATTGGTACATGCACGCATGCAAAAATTAACATTATTCAGATTGAGGCATTTGTTCACAATGCTGAGCAGATGATAAAGTCCTGTTTGTTATTGGGTTGCTTGCACGTTTTTTTTGTGTTCATAAAGTGTAGGGAGTGTCATGTTATAAAAGTGACGCAGCTTAACAATACTTAAACTTATAGAACGTATAGAATAATTGAATATTTATTTTAGTTAAGTTTCTGTCATATTTTCAAATTAATAATTTATGGAACAGTCATAACATTTTCGAACGTATGGAACATTTGATCATCGTATTTCAGTTGCGTTCCATGTCATTTATCAAAATTCAAAATATTTACACATACTGGTATTTTAAATATGGACATACCATGAAAAAGATTGTTTATAGAGATCCGTAAACTTTAGGAAATATTAAAACTGTGATAAAAAAAACGATAAATTGCATGCTATTTCACAATCTAATATATGTTATGGTGTAATTATATTAATAAATCAGAAACATGGTAGCATTGTTACAGAAGGGGCAAGCTATATTTGAATGTATTTGTTTTCTTATTTTGAATGTTAATAATTAAGACTGACACTTCTTTGGTTGTTTCTGTAATACGGTTTCATATACACCAAATTACTTTTCTTTACCGAATCTCAACAACCATGTTATATGTTGGTATAAACAGGGCCAATTTCATTTATCAATTAAAGTTGCATTCAAATAATAATTATAGATACGGTGTAAGTTTCAAAATGGACTTAAATGCATCAGTTGTGTTGCATCAGTTGTGTTTGTACACACATATACGTGCTTTTTACTATATCAAGCCACTTATGAGTTACGTCTTTCGATAACTTTATAAAGTTAAACATAAAATGCATACACGTCAAATACAAAAGCAATTGACATTACATATATATATCAAAGAAATATGTAAAACCAATTTTTTGAGATAAGGTTGATACAAAAATACAAGTTCTATCCGTAAACTCTTGAATATGTAACTCACAAAATACACAAAATCAGTACTCAGATATTGAAAATCATGACGTGACAGCTGCAATTGCATCTAACATCGATATCATATACTTGATGGCATGCGACTGCTAGTCCGCCATAGCCCGTGCATACATGTGTGGGCTAAGCATATCCTAATTCGAATGTGGATTAATAGGGGTCAACAACAAAGCGACACATCTTTACAAAAAAACTTGATAAGGAATTTTTCACTTGTTATTTTTCCAGAGGACACTTGTTAAAGAAATCTTGATAACACCAGGTCAAAACGTTTATTTTGACAATATTTAGTCCAAAATTTAATCTAAGTCAATGGCGTTGTACAAAAAACACAATTTAACTCGATCAAATATTTGAAAAAGTGTGACCACTATAGAAACCATATTTATGACTCAGTCTTGATTTAATTTCAATGGAAACTTATTCTTTACAATGTCTCGGTAAAGTTCGAATCTGGTTTAAGTTATGTAAAAAGGCTGGGTAACCAGGTCACATCTATGAAACAAATAACCACTCTAGATGCCAAGTTTATTACTCCATGTTGACGGAACTTGGTAAGAATGCTTTATTTTGACAATATCTAGGACATGTTCAAATCTGGGTAAATTAAGGTAAAAAATCTAGGTAACCAATTTAATTCTTAGAAGAACACGCAGCAATGCTTTAATCGGGATCAAGCATATTAACGTTCGGTAAGTTATATAAATCAAATTTGCGAAGGTTTTAATGCAAAGCGCGTGTTCCAAAATGCAAATGACATCATTTGGGTAAATTAAATGTCAGCACAAAAAACTCATACCGGAAATGCGAAAATGACCAACCCATTACGGATGTGTAATTCTGGTAAATCTGATTCATAAATATGTACGCGTATCAAAAGTAACATGCGACAAATTTATATGGTAAACAGTTCATGTAATTTATTCAATTCAGATTTGAGGAATTTAAAAACTAAAGGTGAACTCTTAGATATATTGTTGAATATATATCAATAAAAGATGACAATCACAGTCTATCGGGCTCCCGTTTCAAACTTTCGGATTACTTTTGTTTTAATTTAATGATATTAGGTGTACAAGTAAACGGCAATGTTTAAAGCAATTACAAATATGCAATGTAATACCTTGCTTTAGACAAATGCCCCAATGTATATGCATAACGTAAGTCTTTAATTGTAGTGCTTGTATACTTACTTGCATGTCACGTTTAAACACTATTATAACATTTTAACATTGCCGTTGACTCGTAGATCTAATATCATTAAATAACAAAATATGTGATCCGACACTTTAAAATGGAAAGCAAATAAGCGTTGATTGTCATCTTATATTGAACTTATTGACACTATATATGTTTTAAGCATTGTCTCTGCTGATACATGATTGAAGCTTGCAAACGTACTCGATTAAAACAAAATCGACAAAAATAAACCAAACACCGCAACAAAACATTAATAATAATATTGACAGTAGCGAGATATATTCGACAAGTCAAAAGGAAAGTTACTGTTTTATAATACGTTCTGTGCTCATACTATTACTGGGGTTTAATTATTCCTGAACTTGATTATAATATACAAACAGTACAATTTAAGCTGCAACAGCAGGAGCCCACGTTTAGTTTCGCACGCAGATTTGTATTTATGACAAGGAACATATTACCAGACACACAGACGCAAATGACGCAAGGAAATTAAATGGTTATTATTAACTCGCCGTATAACCTTTTTCGCGCACGAAACCCTTTATGTTGATGCAATGCATTAAATCAATTAGAAAGTAATTGTACGACAAGGTTTGTAAAATTGGAAAAAAATGGATATCTTTACACTCCAAGAAGGATCATCGTTTGATATGCACTATTCTGTAGGAGTAAGCTCCCGTTTAAGCATACAGTTTATTGATCACAAGTCGTCATCTTAATAAGATTAACGCTGTGCAGCCAATGTATTTCATATAATCACCAAGAAATTCACTCTTTATTATATGCAACGTTATACTGCATGGGCATGTGAATACTATGTGAAAACACGCCGTGTGTGTAAGTCATTCCATTGTATAGTTGCCACATACGATGATGCATGAACAACACTTTTAAGCTTCAAGTCAACGCTGCATTATGATTGTACAATCTTCATTGGTATCTATGTAAATTCAACGTTTTTTCCCACTGTTCATTCACCTTTGAAGAGTATAAAATGCCCACTTTTAGTTGTTTGTCAATAAGGAATCAAATTTCAATGACACGTGTGAAGAAGAGTTTTTGTTACTTTTACTGACAATAAATCCAGAAGACCAAGGCCCATTTTGACAAGTATATAGTACACTCGTTCAAAGCAACATGTATACATGTGTGGAAAAATACAAATAATCAAAAACTACTTCCTGCAATTAATTAAGTAATTAATTACCAAATGAATGCAGAGTTCGAATAATAATACATGTAATGCGATATACCATTCATGTTTATTTAAAGTATCACAACAATCACAACATAGGAGGGATATCCACAGTTTATGAACAAGAAGTTTCAGTGAGCAGTAGTTGGCCCAGCATTTCCCTTTAGCTGCAACCGCAATGGCCCTGATCATCGTTCCGATTTTAAACTCCATGAGACGCCGTCGTATGTACCACTGTCTAGAACAAACTTTTCTGACGCACGCTTTCCAATAAAACTGATCCTCATCAAGAGAACACCCTACATGTCTTCTGTCAACATAAATAGTGTGCAGTGTGATGCGACCGCCATCGGAAATTGACCACACACATCTTAGTGTTGACTCGTAAAGACACCTAGTCATGCCCCTATGCTTCTTCTGACGCACTAGAGACTCTACGAATTCCTTTTACCCTGAGCAGTTTTCATTAGCTGTAAGTCGCCTCCTCTAAAAATTAAACTTTATTGGTATTGTTCAATATTGTTTCATTATTATCTTTCTATATTCTACACACGCACAATTTAAGTTTTTAACAAATATTTGGATTAATTTAAGTATGAATCATTTTTGTTTATTTTACCAAATATTTAATTATTCGTCATCATCATCATCCTCATCATCATTCATTTGACCAGGATGGCCCTTGGGGGAAATTAGGGAAATCCTCCTCAAGTCAGGTATGTTGTGTGCACCTGAGATTAATTCATCCATGGGGCGGAATGTCCACTATTTCACATTGTCCATTCAGCTTTTCTTGTGACGGCTTTGACGGCGACCTCCCTCAGATTTTCGTCGTGTGAGGGTCAACAAGTGTTGAAGTCATTTTCCAGACGTACTCGTTGGTCTTGTGCTCCATGAAGGAGATACGGAGCAGTCTTCGACAACATTTGTGTTCAAAGACCTGTATCATGCGTTCTGTATCCGCGTGAAGCTACCAGGTCTCGCAGCCGTACAGAAGGATGGCGACTGCGGGGGACTGGTAGAGCCTGTACTTGGTGGGGAAGCTGATACAACTGCTTGTCCACAACCTGCTTAATCCGGCCATCGCTGCGGTCGTCTTGGCAATTAGTATTCGGACCTGAGCTGTACTAGTTCCATCCTTGGACAGGGTTTCTCACAAGTACTTGAAGCTGGTCACTTATTCCAGCTTCTCACCGTTCATAGTGATGTCTGCACTTGTGTTGGTTATGATGTTTACAATTATCTCCGAATTATTCGTGCTGACCTCCATCCCGTATGCTCCTACTCATTCAGCTGTCTGTTGGTGAGATCTTGAAGTTCACAGCTGGTGCCATCCATGAGGTCAATGCCATCAACGAATCGCAAATTGGAGATGAGTCTTCCACCGATATAGATAGAGTCTTGGAGAACCTCATGCATTATCTTATCAAAGATAAGGTTAAACCGGACGGGAGAGAGCAGACCTCCCTGATGGACGCCCACTGATGCCCTGAAGAAGCCCACTGCTTTCCATTGAAAAGTATTGCGCTACTGGCGTTTCCGTAGAGTTTTTGGATGGCTTGCACCAACCCTTCATCAATGTTTAATCCTCTCATAGCATAGCATATACCATCATGTTTTTTAATTATTATGGGAAATGATCTCAGATTACGGATTGATGGAATTCTATAAATCAGATTCAATATCATTTAACATTCATCTTTCAAACATAAACGTGTTTTTATATATTTCACAGCTGATTATAAGTGATGTTTTCAATGTTCCATCATCAATGTTAAATAAAACATTTGGAAATTCAATCACGACAGGTTGCTCTTTGAGTGACTAAAGCAGACAGCAATTTTGTTCAGAAAAAAAAACATAACCTAATATCAATATTATATATATGAAAGACAACACATGTTTGGTTGTTGTTACTTTTCTGACTTATATAAATACAATATAAATATGTATTGAAAACATTTTACAAATACCTTTTAAAGAACATTAGTCAGTAAAATCAAGTCTGTCTAAATCATACATTGCACATGCACTAGAATTTAGATCAAATATTTGTTTCCGTTCTATAAGTAGCATGATCTGAACATGGGCTTGTACTTGTTTTATATATTAAGTTTAAGTAAACATGATATCTTCTCTTGTTGTTATTGTATTAATGCATTGATAGTTATTTTATTGTGTGCGTGAACTGATTATTACTTCAAATAAACTGAAATTTTATATACAGAATGGGTTAAATATAACATCAAAATACGCAGCCAAAAATGCAAATAAACATACACATACCTATAAAATACAATAATGCTTGATACTTTCATACAAATAAATAGTGTCTGGATACTATTTATGAAATCCCCACGAAATGTTAAGTTGAAAAAAACAGTCAAGTGAATATATGTCGAATATTGGTGCTGGGTGAATATGTGCCAAGTTTTGTTTTGCTTAAACATGGACGGTAGAATTGAACTTGGAATTAGCTCAAAATGCCGACATCCCCAGGAGAACATCGTCGTTTTCCGACAAGCTAATGACCACCGTCACCACGCTAAGTTTGGCTACAAAAGATCAAATGCTGTGTTAATTACATACTTGTTCCTGGTATTCGTTTCATTAAATATTGGTAGCATATAATAAAGAAAATTGAATTGCATAAGGGAAATAAAGTGTATTTTACGACAAGTATTACCAGTTTCATATTCCGAAATTTCTTAAGCAAAATAAGTGTACTGCTTCGTACACAGTAGTCTATTAATCTCATTCAATACATCATACATTATCGAAGATACGAGGTTAAACAGCAGGAGTACTTACAGGATGAGATACAACAAAAAAGAACGATTTATATTATAAAGGTGTTTTTACATACCTAGTAATTGGCAGATCTGGTTGAGGCATTTCATCCACTGCAACTGCACCTTATAATAGTAAAATACTACATATATAAAAAGGATCTTTTCATCAATAATTTCCGAATTATCAGACAATAATGCCTAAACCAAGAGAAACATACCAGCGTTTAAAAAAAGCCACTAAATAGTGATAAATATATGTCTCCTTCAAAGTACAGCCAACATATACAAATAACACATGTTTCATTCTGGTTTCAAAGCATATAATAGCGACATTCAGACATACATATTTGCATGGATATTGGCTGACCTGGAATGTATTATCAAAATGAATAAAGCATTTAAGAGGCAAAGTCAAAATAACACACATGATGAAGGCGTTAACACTTACTTAGATCATGATCTTCTCGCAAGTTTTGAAGCATAAGGATTTGTTCGTTTGGCGTTTTTCATATCATTGATTTATTCATTGTAACAGTTTGGTCCGCTATTGGAGCAACACGGATTACAAGACTGGCCAATCATAATAGCATGAAATATTACAGGAATGTGTACTCATTGTATCAAGACAAATATTATGACTTACAAGTCCTGGATAATCCTTGTTACAAATACATGTTCGGGCTGCTCTGGAAAGGAAGCAAGCAGGTAAACAGGAATGGTAGGTAAACGGTACAACAAGGATTACAGGATTGTACAACCATCGTTCAATAATTGGTACAGGACTTCTGAGTCATTTAAGCAATTAATTTTATCGGATAAATCAGACATTGAAGAAAGTAGGGTTACATGACTGATCAGACATTTAAGCAATATTGGCAACAGTAATGGTCAGTCATTATATAAAGCACAATTTACGACAGGTAAGTCATTGTAAAATGCAGATTGAAAAACTAATGACAGTCATCGTAGCATATACGTTGACGCATAAGGTCAACCTTCGTAACATGTAGAGACATATATTGTTTACTAATGTAACACGCAGACTATCCGAATAATACATAACGTACAGATTGAAAGAATGGTAGGTCCGAGTAACATGAAAAGTGACAAACTGGTTAATCATTGTTAAATGCATAGTCACATACAGTCAGCCGCTGTAGCATGTACGGTGACTCACTATTAAAATACTTGTCAGCCATATTAACATGCACGATAACAGATCGGTATGGCACTGTACCTATTATGATTTCACATCTGTCAGTCGTTGGAACATGCAAGTTAACAGACTGGTCGCCAATGTATTTTGCATAGTGACATATTGATCAGCATGTAAACATAGATAATGACAGACAACTCAGCCATTGTAACAGACAAAGTGTCTGATTTGTTATTGTTACATACAAAATTACAGACTGGTCAACCTTTGTAACATACAGTTTGACAGACTAGGCAGTACTTGTGTTTTACATGTTAACATACCATGCAGTATTTGTGACATACAGAGATAAATACTGGTTTACCATTGCAATTTGAAGGATACAAAATTGGTCTAGCACCGAAACTACACTGTGACCAACTGGTCAGTTATTGTAATATAAAAATTGACATTTCTATCAGGCATTTTAATATTAATACTGGAACACTGGGCTGTCATTCAACCATAAGCAGTGACCGTTTGTAACAATTGTAACATGCATAATCACATACGGGTTACATTCATTCTTAGATGCAGAGTGGCATTCTTGTCAGCCATTCTAACATACAGAGTGACAGTCTAGTAAGCCATTGTAAAATCTGGAATTTACAGGGTGAACGATTGGTCAGTCAAAATTACAAAAAGAGTAACCTCTTGACAGACTAGTCTGGCATTACAACATGCTGATTTACAGACTAGTCGGCCATTTTGATATTGAGATACAATACATGTAAAAGGCATGTCAGTCAATTTAAGTTAGAGGGTAAGATATTTTTTAGTTATTATACTATACAGAATGGTCAGACATTTGAAAAAAATAGTAATAAAGTGGTTAACTTTCTTTCATGCAGAGTAAGATACCGGACAGTAATTTTAATATGCTGTATACCATACTGGTTATTAATTGCAACATGCAAGGCAAGGAAACAGTCTGGTAAGACACTGCCGTATGCGAGGTGACATACAGATTGACCTACTGGTAAGTCATTGTAGCATGCAAGATGACATACTGGTCAGCTTTTGAAACATGCAGCGAGACCGAGTGGTCATTCGTTGTAACAAGGAGAGTCACATACTGGTCCATCACTGTAACATACAAGTTGACGCATCAGTCATTCATTGTCAAATACGGGTTTACAGACTGGACAGAAATGGTATCGTACATGATGCCCGACATGCCAATCATTGTATCATACAGGTTTACAGACTGCTAAGATATTGTAACACTCAGAGTGACATACTGATCAGTCATTGTAACGTTTTGTTAACAGACCTATCAGCGATTGTAACACGCAGAGTGACATACTAGTCAGTCATTTTTACGTGTTACATGTATAAACAGACCGATCATCGATTGTAACACGCAGAGTAACCGACTGGTCAGTAGTTGTAACATTCAGGGTGACAGACCAGTCAGTCGTTGTAACATCCAGAGTGGGATATGTTAAGTCATTATAATGATGAGGGATATAATGTTTCGCCAATTTAACATTCATAGTGACAGACTGGTAATGCTGGGCGATAGTCACTTAAACATGCATAGTAAAATACGTATCAACAACTGTTCGAAACATGGTTACAGACTAGTCAATCATTAACTCATTGTAACATGCCGAGTTATATACTGGTCTGTCATTTCAACATGCGGGCTAACAGACTGGTCTAATATTGTACCAACATAGTGCAATACTGGTCAGCCAGTGTAACATGCAGAGTGACTAACTGTTAGGTCTTCTTAAAAGTCGGTTCAACTTCAGCCATTATAGAATAAAGGGAGACTGGTTATAGCAATATACAATACATGGTGTCAAACTGGTCAGTAATAGTTACATACAGGGTGACACACAGGTCAGTTAGTGTTGCATACAGAGTAACAAACATGTCCGTCTTAGTGATATGCTGGGTTACAACCTTAAATGTAACTGTAACGTGTAGAGTAAAAAACAGGCAGTAATGATGGCTTGGTTTGGACATGTCTCCAGGCACGACTCTTTGTGTAACACTTTGTTTCAGGACATGCTAGAGGGTCGACATCGAGGCCGTCAGAAGAAAAGCTGGATGACAATGTGACAGAGATGCCGTCCCTCCAGATGGATGAGCTACTCCCAGCATCCCACAACAACAATTGTATTGCGGAGGATGTTTGTGTCGTCGTCTTCTCTCATCCTCCCAACGTCCAGACCGGTTAATGAAATGATGATTATGACATTTTGTATTTGCTAGACGTATGGAAAAATTTACGTTGTAAGCCGCTTACATTATAGTATCTTCAAATCGAAATACATCAAAGGAATTCGTTTTATCAATTTGCAATAAAGAGTTCAGAAGGGCTTCATTAAATTTAAACATTTTTATTAGCTACACAGAGTGCAATTTCCAATAGTTTACATTTTAGTATGCTGATTTTTTTTCAATCTGCCAACTTAATATTTATAATGTTGCATGTATTTCTGTATTAAAGTTTTGTATAACTTGCCAAGGACCGGTAGTGTATTAATCACCGTTGTCGTCTATTGTAAACAAAAACAACAATACAGAAATCGTAGTTAATAAATGAACGATCATTGCATTTTAACGACCAGTGGACGGCATTAAGTTTTCTGCTTGAGAGGTAAATATTCTAGCTAAGACCAATAAGTAATTTGGTATGGTGTTTTTTATGTTTGTAAGTTATGTCACAACAATAACTTTACATTGAACGGCAAAACATTGAGTTGCAGTAATACGAAATATGTTCGCAACAAAGCTATTTACAGAATGTATATGTTCTCTATAGTTATTTATTAAATAGTCTATATTATGATATTTTATTAACTGAGTGTCAACAAACTTTAAAGTTGAAAAGTCGTGTAATCGGAAAAGGGGAATGCCGGGTGAGCATTAAAGAGGTGGTTTGCGTTAAACTATAGTTTGCAATGACCTATCTAAAAGAAACTTTGGATATGGCAAGCTTGCTTGAACGCATTGCTTAAGATAGCATATGGGGCTTATCAAATGAGTGTCAATATCACTGTAAGTTGAACTGAATTGTTGTGTGCATGTAGCCACATGCGGTTCTAGCTTGGGACTGATGCTTTGAGGCATGTTGGATCAAGGTCGAGTTTACCATTACTAAAATAAAAACAAATGTCTGCGCTGAACATCTTGAGTTGTGATGGACGTATTTCATTGTAGTGTATGTAAGTAGCTAACAGCGTTTGAGGCCAGTTGGTTCGACGTACATGTCAATATTGCTTAATAAAGAAAAATGTTTACTTTGCATATTTTAGTATGAATTGCATTGCCGGCCAGTCGTTAAATATCAAGGTTATTGTTATTAGAAGTAGTAAACCGGTTTATGTTCAATAACATAAATTAACAATATGCTGATATTGCTTACGCAAGCCACTACTTTGGAATGCATTTTGGGCCCGTCGGATCAATTTAAAGATCCGCGTTACTTACAATAGAATCAGTCCGCTGAATTACATGAGTTTTGTTAGGGTATTTAGCTGAAATTATGTGCGTTGGTATCTTACATGTAGACCTAGCTTGTTATTGAATTTGGGTCGAGTCGTATCACTGTCAAATCATGTATTGAAATACCAAACAACTTTGTCTGCTCGATTACTTGAGTTTGGAGGAAGGAAACGTGTTGTAATCGTATGTGTTTGTGTGTAGCTTACATGCAGTCATTGTTTTGTATTTCACAGTTTTATAAAATTACACTAAACACATAGTAGATCAGGTTTCGTTCCATTGCAATGGATCGTGTTGCCCTCGTTTCCAATGGAAAACAAACGTTAACTATTCACATAAATCACTCAGCCAATCAGTGGAAATTCTGGATGGTAAGGGCGGTAGTCTTTAAATATTCGGTCTTAGGTTGTAACACCGATTGGTACACATCTGCTTACTTATATGATGCGCTTGTGTTCTCCTGATTTAAATGTGACACCCGTGTATGATCTACCAAATTATTTCAAGCAATTCCATACCAACTTACAAATATGTTTTGGTTTTCTTATAATAGTGTGTTGTAATTTTATTTCATTTCACATGTTAGCTAATATATTCCTCTATAAGTAAATATTAATACAAATTTATAAATTAATTTGAGACTAATATTCCTGATAAAAAAGTCAAGACAAATAATGGATTACAGGGAAGATGTTAGAATATATTTTAACTTCGACCTGAATGTGTGATCTTTTTTATGTATGGCCACATCGTTGCCGTATAAAAACCGTAAACACGTGAGGCAAATAATTATGAAATCCTTCAAATTTACAGTTTGTAAAGCGAATAAGTATAGATGTGCCATTTGCACTCTAAGTTTTATATTTGCCGTCTATCCAATGAATCACACGCTCAATACCGTGTTCAAACAAGACGCAATGGAACAATTGAAATATGCTCCTTTAAATGTAAAAAATAATGTCCAATGGCAAAGTGTTCTGATTAAAATTAATTGTAGGTATGTACTGTGTTCTTCTCTTTTTATTGGACAATATCAACGTCACTATATTATAAATACATAGATACATGCGAATCGTACAATATTGGTTTAAAATAGCAGCCTCAGATAACATAATTATCACAACTGTATACAATATTGGAGTTTCAGATTACGCCAGAGGCTGCCGAAATTATATTTATAACATCAAGAAAGTATTGGATGATTACGGATTCAGTTATGTCTTTAACAGCGTTGATGATATTGATTTTAAATGTTTAAACCCCATTCTAAAATCCAGAATTATAGATTCATATAAACAAAATTGGCACCGTTCACTAAAAGATAGTTCAATGTTAGACATTTCTAGAACATTTAAGTCAAATTTTGAATATGAGATCTGTATACGAATGGGATGAACAGATAATCTTAATCGGCATAAATAAAACTATTTATGCCGATTTAGATTATCTGTTCATCCCCTTCATATACAGACTGGTAGATATAATGGAAACACTATTGCTAGACAAGAAAGATATTGTCTTTGTTGTAATTCCACGATATTGAGGACGAATTTCATGTTGTATGTATTTTGGTCAACAGTTGTTGATATAAGAAAGAAATACATTAAAAAATATTACTTTAAAAATCCATCTTTTATTAAGTATGTAAAATTGCTACAATAAACCAATAGTTCTGAATAATAAAACTGTGTTTATTTGTTAAGGAATCGTTGAGTATTATATTGAATTAGTTAAATTGTATACCTTAATTTTCAAATTGTTCATCCTCTGTACTTCTGTATATATTTGTTTTGTAAATATTAATGTTTGTTGACACTTGTTTTCTGCGCATATACATTTTGACATATATCAATACCAACCACATGTGATGTTGACTATGTACATTGTGCAAGTCAAATAAAATGTATGTCTGCCTGTCTGTCTGTCTGTCTGTCTGTCTGTCTGTCTGTCTGTCTGTCTGTCTATTAAGGTGGCGTGAAAAACATGATATCGGCCTTGGAAAAACACACATTTGGGATTAAAACAAACTTTGATTTTAAAATACCATTTGCGCCAAGAAGACCGGTGCCAATAATTAGATAAAACATTTTCTAATTGACTCTTCTTTATACTTTGTATTTGTTAGAATTTACGTTTGAGTTAATATGTATAGTTATTGTCTTCAGAAATTCAATTTCCAATCAAATTAAATTGTTACAAAGTAGTCCTTAGACAGACTGGTGAGAAGTGATGTTAGGTATACTTTCTCCCATAATTGTCAGTATTTTATCATGTAGCGTTAGGTAAATATGTGAACTAAATTTGAACTGCGCATACTTCTTCATAAATTCAGAATAACTAGTATATACCTCTTGAAAGAAGTAAATAACAAATTAAACTTTAATGAATACATAACCTTACTTTCAAATCAGATAGAGTAAAATAAAAGACCAAACTGTTAAGGTGAAATAGAAGCAGCATCAGTGTACGCTTTTAGTTGTATTGAAATAAATGTAAAAACAATTAATTGTGTTATGTGAAGTTTTATTGTTTATGATGTTTACATTTTTATTAACAAAAACATAGTTCTCCATACTAACATTTTTTCAAACATTTTTAATATGCCCATTTAATTTTGTTAATGAATTTTTAACAAAATACATGGCCGTATATATTATTCATATTATTTATCTCTACAATAAATTATATTCACTTGCACGATTACGTTCTTGTTAAGCTAATGGATAGGGATGATATCCCTTCAAGAATACATATTTATGGGCTGGATATCACACAATCTATTATACAAAATTGTAATTGTCTCCCTTTTACTTTTTATAAACACAACACACACACACACACACACACACTTAACATCCATCTGAACATAGTATGAACTTTTAACATGTATATATTTAAGCAGATAAAGGCGATGTATGTAAAAGTGTAAATTGTAAATATGAACACATATTGATTGAAAATCTAGACCTTAAAACAGGACTCAATGTTACAATGCAGTGACCCCATCTTTAGTAAATATTTGCTTAATTTAGTGATGTAGCAATCGGTCACTTGCCATAAATGAAAGAAAAGCGGTTGTTAAGACAACACAACACAAAATTGTATTATGTTTCTCGAATTTGACTAGTCCTAATATATCTACAAATGATCCTTGAACATCAAATACAGTACACCGGTTTTGCGTGAATATTTAAAGTTGAAATATAGTACTAAAACAGGTTTAAATTAATAACTGACAATGTACACTTGAGCAAATTTATCCACAACCTCAAAAAATTAACCAAATCAAAAATAATTTCTGAAATAAATTAAATATTGCTATGATCTTTAACAAAAAAAGATAATCAACCTTATACCCCATAATGTATGCATACTAAAATCGATAACTATAATTACAATTTATAGCATGATACTGAACACCATTTTGAAAACATGGTAAGGCTATTCTAACGTGTAAAGATAAAGTGTGTATAAGCACATAATACATACACAATATATTATAAAAAGGTGTACATAACAAAGTATTCAATTGTTAGATTTACGATAAGACACATATCTTTGTGAAACCATAAATGTCCATGAAATTTATAAATCGCTGCCGTAATATCCATTTGATACTGTAGGTTTGAATGGATAAATAGATGATTCACTTATCCGTTAGATCGTCTGGGAAAATAGCTAGTGGAATCTGTCCCATAGTACGGCAGGTTTGGCAGAGGTAGGTCTTCGACAAAATCTGCAATAATAAAAATTGATGCAATACATTAAGTTTATACCCATGGGAAGGTTTTTGTCTGGAATGATGTTTTGTAAACCATATGACATTTAAAGACCATGTCAGGATCTTACATTGTATTTGCAAACTATAAAGTTATTGAAGAAATAAAAATGAGGACAGTTTAATATTCGGATATAACTTAAAATTCTTTCCAAAGATCCAAGCTTGAGAATGTCGGATATCATATAATCACGGTATGTGCATTCTGTTTAAATCGATAAGCAGCGAGTATAAATTGTTGTAAACATTTAAATTTAATAGTATATAACATAGTTTTAATAAGTATATTTTGTAACTAAATTAATTGTTTTGTATGCCAATTTTATGTTTACCAAATTATAACATGTACACATCAATAAATACACTTCAGCCATAGTAATAATTACACATTCCTTACCAATAACAAAATATGTCTCACCGTACTCAATGGACGAACCTCCATTCATATCCACATCATTTAACCTAAAATCAATCACTAACTATTGTGTTTAAACGTCTGTAAAGTAAAATGATATATTTTAAACAGATATCGTTTATTTACCAATGTATACATTAAAAAACGTTGGCGTGACCACATTGGTATAAAACACATATTAATAAAATATAACAAAATACTTCCATACTGCTAATACGTGTATATGGCACTTGTTTAAACTTTTAATATAATATATTTTGTATAAACATGTAACATTTACACAAATATCTTGCAAAATCGGCATCCATAACAGTTCAGTTATTCTACAATGTATTGTATGCAGTACTGTTTGTTTAATAAAAACATTTACCTACATATAAGAAAACAGGATTGGAGTAGGTAGGTCAACCTCTGAAACATAAAACAGAAATATGTTGAGTTTTATTTGTTATTTTACTGTTTCACTATACGTAAACTGACGCTAAGATTTTAATTACGTTTTTTTTTTTTTTTTTTTTTTTTTTTTTTTTTTNTTAACACTGTTTGTGAAAATAAACACGATTCATACAGATAAAAATATGTGCAGTTTTGACAAATATTCTGCAAGATCCAAATAAAAAAGATAGCAACGTGTCATTTTTAAATATTATATAAGCAGCAGTGAAGGCATATCTGGTGTTTCAGGTAAGTTATTTAGCATAATGTTTAGCGCTTGAGTCCAGCAAAGTTAGTATGTAGAAGCATAATCTCAATTGTGTTTGCGCATTAACTTCGAATCAGCCATTTTCTTTAAAACAATCATTTATACAATGTGTAGTGCCTGTGTAGTGCTTGCATCAAAACAAAACTCATCTGTGTTTCTCTTGTAAACACCACACATTGTTATACAAATGGTCATTATTTATTTCTATGGATTTGCACCGAATATGCATTCCTTGCAAAATAAACGAGACAAACAAACCAGGTCAAACACGAAATATTGGCCCCCAACATAAGGATATTAAATATGCGTAGAATAAGAATTAGAAATTTAAAGCTTTCGAAACATTGTACTTAAAATTAGACCTATGTATCATAAATTTAATTTAAAGCGACAATTGAGCGATCTTGAAGGACTGTTTATGTTCAAAATACATTGTATATACACATGTATTTTATACAACTAATTTACAAAATCAGTACAAACCTGCAATATAATAATGGATCAAATTGTGGGGGCCATATTCTAATTCGGATGAATTGTTTTCAGCCCTGCAATGTCTTGAGCAAACGTCATCCACACGTCTACCTTCATCTACTTCTAGATCATCGGAGTTTAAAGATGATAACCGTGCACTACAACCTTTCACGGCGGTTTCCTCGACTCTGTTCTCAACATCTACACAACTTTGGGAACATGTATGTGCTATTGATGTCCTTTCGTTTTCCAACGAGTCTGTGTCTAAACTTTTCCATGATGACTCGTCGCTGGTATGACTGCTGATACCTGAAGTTGAAAAATTATTTAACCATTGAGTAATATTTGATTTTGTACAAGTTAATGACGTTTCTGTTACATGCATAAAATAGCGTTTCTTTATGAGTTCAGTATTTGATTACATTTAACTATATTATTTTCCTTACCAATATAACCCCATTGTCTTGTATGTATTAACTAGGACACGTATTATTTTTGACACATATTGCCTTTATTTTTGAATTTATCCTTATATCTTTAAAATTGATATGATTAAACAATACGTTCGATTTTCTAAATATTCTTCCCGAACAAGATTTCCATTTGGAATAAATTTTACCATGTAAATTATCTCGTTTGCATGTTTGTGTCCTAATAACAAAAACGTTAACAAATAAAAACCAATCAATACAACTCTGTTTCCTTAGTATATTTTGAAACAACCCCCGGTCCGTGTTTGGGCAATGTCATTCGTTCCTACAGCCAGTTTCAAATTTCACGTTTTTCAAGCACCAATGCATCTTGCATTATTGAATAATATACCCAATTATGTTTTAATGTCAAATTAGAAGAACGCCTTTTCAATGTGATTACAATAAAAAAACGGATTGGGATATAAAACAGAAGAAAGTTCACAGACAATTTTACAGGACAAGGTCAAGTACTGAAAACAAACCAACAAACCAATACAATGTATTTGAGAAACAAACGGTTCTGGAAATATAAGATGCATTCAATACGCAATACGCAAACTACATAGATCTCAAATAAATATATAATAAAAGGCAATCAATTTTCATAAAATTTTCATAAAAAGCGATTTATTTATTACCGTCACCTTCCATCTTGTTTTGTTTCGAAACGGAAGTTACAGTGTTCTATTAATAGTTTTTGTCTTTCAATATTATATTGGATTTTGAATTAATACTTGTTAAAAGAAGTTGAATGAAAAACATAAAAAATTCAATTACAAAAGTTAAGTAAAAACAGTTGAATTATTGATAAAAAAAATCGCTTCTTAGTGTGACCCTTACGTCATAAATTGGTTTTCCATCAGTGTTAGTCACTCTTGGTTAAAGCCGTTTCACTTGGACCGCGTCGTTAATTTATATTGTTTTCGTTTAAATAAAAGTCTTTTTAATATATATGCTATTCATCCCATTATGTTTCTCTGGTTGCGCTAACATCATTAAATCCGTTCGGCGCATCCTAATTGAAAACTTCAAAAACATATCATATTTTTAAAGATTCGTTTTGCTGCGGCGTCCTTTAATAGTCAACAATCTTGTTACATTTCATTTTAAATGGTACGTTCGTGCAGTTATGTCCTGTTTGACATGATTATAGTCGTTATATGTAATCAAATTAAATTATTCCTTGTGTTTGCTACATATAGATTTAATAAATATGTGTGAAGAATGAGCCATTCAAAAAAATATAAATATACACAAATAAATGTCACACAATATGAAACGATTCGAACTCCTCTTCTAAAATGGTTCAATCCATGTATTGATCAATGTCAAAGTAAATAAAATTTTATACAAATTATCGACCAATGTTCAGTAGATTAACACTCAGCCAATACGTAAAAGCAGAGATATCTGATATCAGTGGTCGTCGTTAATCAGTTCAAACACGCGATATTACAGGGGCCTATCTACATTATGAAATACCGCTAATATTTAAATGCAAGATAATTGTTTAAAATGTTTGCCTGTCGCACTTCGTTTACATCATTATTTTAAGTACAAGCATTTAAATGAACGTGAAGCGCACATGAACTATTGATACAGTGTTTTTGCAAGTTATCGATTCAGAGTTTGATGTGTACACGCGCAAATTCGAATACAACTATGGTCTTGTATTGGTTAATAGATATGAATTCTTGCATTTCCTGTTTCGTGTTCGTAACGATTCCACCAGTTGGTTTTCGCATAAGAAAATTTGGAAGTATGAACACGTGGAAATATGCATGTTGATATTACGTGGCTATATTCGGGATCAAAGAAATTGAAGAGTATATGTTACCATATGTTCAACCATAATAGTAAAATATTATTAAGACCCATTAATACTCAAAACTCAACGGAAATTTCGTTAAGTATTTCGTAAAATAAAGTTACCCAATAAAAAACCAATGTTCCTTATAGCCATAGCCAAAATGTCAAAGCCAGATGTGGTCTGGTAACATAGATGTATGTAGATATAAAATGCACGTTTTTATTTTTTCGTGTCACAATAAACTCCATTTTACCCGCACTGATATATATTCATACGACACATGAACACTAACATGGTACCATTTTAGTGTTCTTGTTTCGTATAGATAGACATATTTGCGGGAAATTAAAATGGAATTAATAGTTTCACAAAAATAGAAAAACGTGCATTTTATATCTACAAACATCTATGTTACCAGACCACATCTTGCGTTAAAATTTCGGCAATTGCTATATGGAACACTGATTTTTATTTTTTAACTTTATTTTACGAAATATTATACGAAATTTTCGTTGATTGCGAGTAGTAATGGGGCTTTAAGATTGTTGAAGAAGATTATCTCAAATATCAATCTAAATATAGTGTCACATCAATATCTTTCTTCAGCTTTATGGCCGGTGTGGGTCCGTACGTTTACACTCAAGCATATATGCTGCCACTTATCTTTAAACCCGTCAGTGGACCATTAAAGGATGATATCAGCGATATTTATATATCATAATGATACAATTGGATTTTATCCATTAACAATCCAGTATTTATATTATACTCAAATAGCGTTGTTAAAATTAAATATGTTATTCGAGCTATTATGCGTGTCTTGCTAAGTGGAACTTTTTCACCAAACTTGCATAGGATGAAGCTTTAACAAATACTAATTATCTATATATTTCCTTTTTTGAGAGAGCTTCCTTGCAGTGATAATTTTGTGAGTACTTGTTTCGCATAATTCCAATGTAATACGAGTTATAATACTTGAGTTTTACGTATAATATCTTCCTTTATACTATCTTCTGAATACCACCAGTTGAATTTAATTTCTTTATACCTATAAATGATAAAATATGACATTTATGCAATGAAATAACAGCAGTGAAAAGAACAAAATTGTTCTTTTCACCGGTGATACCTAATTGATACGTAAATCCATAATATTATACAGTGATTTATGCAACCAATACCTACATTTAAATATAAACGTTAAACATTTTAATTGCTGATCTTATAATTTGGGATTGTGTTATCATAAACCATATTCGACAGTGCATTTATAATTTCAATATTTACCTTTAAGCGTTATTTTAAGTGAGTATTATTGTGGATGCGGTTTAACTCTCGTAATACGATTTCATATATGTGTATTATCTTCCTTAAGAATTGTACTCTTGCCCTTAGGCACATGTAAAACCTGGGACTGATAACTACAATGATCTGTTCCGGCATATAATTTATCGACATTTTACATTCCTACATATTAATAATGCGCTACACAAATCCGTTCTAATGTTATGAAGTAGGATCGAATTTCCAATGACACTTTTTGTTATTTAAGAGCAGATAGTAAATCGCTTATCGATACCGATTTAAAGGTAGACACGGGAGGGACGACTCTGGTGTGCGAGTGTCATCTAAAATGAGGTCCTGCTGAACAATACTACCCAATATTTGAGATCAATGTATTGATCGCCTCTATTGAGTATTCGGTGTGCGTGCTAAGCGCAGATAAAGCTATTTTTTGGTTACAAGATATTAAATTTCATTCCTGAATACATGAAAACGTCCAATAGGTTAATAAATTCGTCCGTAGAGGAATCAAGTAACCACGATGACAAAATTTCACTAATTTAGTTTTCTATACAGCTAGTGAAATTCATGCACGAATCGAGTAATAATATTTAATTGAGGGAATAATTTATTCTAATAGACTCACACATATCAAATTTACAATTTCAACGTTTATTTTGACTACAACAATTCATAACTTAATTGATTAAGACATTACATTAAAACATACATACAATACCAACACAAATACAAATAGACATGGTCTGTAAACGACATAATATGTTTAATAAACAGCAATCACATCCAAATTAAACCAGTATGTGATTAATCAAATTGACCTCACAACAGTATCGAACAATTAATTACAATCCTGATTCATATTACAATAATATAACATTCCTAATAGTGATTTAACATAAACATGTATACATACAGTGTATATTACTTATAAAGAGACAAACACACAATATGAAACGATTTCAAATTTAAAAAGTAAATGTATCTTTTTGTCCTCAATTAAAATGATAAAACACTAACTTAATTATTACAATGTGCCTTATTTACATATAATGTTGGTTCAATTCAAACTTAAACGATTCACCCAATAATGCATCCCCCTATGTTGAATAACGTTTCTTCCCTTCAATTGTTGTGGTTGATTTTGTTATCATTTGATATTTACTAGCTTTATTTTCGCGTATTTAAGCCTATACGACTCAGTATCATACTTTTACATTATATGAAAATGCTTTACAACATAATTTTAAATGAATACATATGTGATATAGTTATTATGAGTAAAAATATTGCAACTAAAAACATATGTTATCGAAATATTTTATAAATTATGTATGGATAATTTTCTTCGTTTTTCTTAAAAACAAAATTTGTAAAAAAGGAATCTATCCGGAATTCCGACTTGATTGTCATGTCTGATATACACTTAACTTGCGATCTCCTCGATTTACAGGTCGAAAATTGCATATATGCTTCTTTATAGAGCTTTTAACGAATAGTCGCTTTAAGAAGGCTGTGATTTGTTAATAAACGCTTATTTTGTCAAAATGCCTTACTTAAAAAAAAAACTTCAAATAAACAATCGCTTTCGACATCATTGTGAATTGTGCCAGGCGTACTATCTCAGTACGAGCCGGGTACCAGGCAGATTAAATAACATAATACAATACACAATGCGTTATCTACCTGCATAGATATACCCTTATCAAATACATGGAAAACATGATACAAACAGTTCTATTTTAAAAGTTTTATAAACTGCGTTTAAAAAATTGAGTTTACAGAAGCAAGTTGATTTAGTGACACATTTAAACAGTCAGACACGTTTCGTTTAAAAGGAGTAATAATTGGTGTAACTTTTAGAAGAGGACATAACATTTGTTGGCTATTTATTTAATGTTTTTATAAAGAAGTTACAGGATTTCAAATCGAAAGTAAAAATGGCGTGTTGTAATCACCATGAAGAATACAATAGCAGTAACGAAACTGCTAGCGATGCCATTGACAATTGCATTGCAGTGAAGTACGTAGATGACTCAATTTTGAATCTAGAAACAGAAAAGATTGAGGACAGCGTCGCCACAATCCTATGTCCGGTGCACAAGGACAAAATTGTATTTTACTGTAAAAACTGTAAGCGATCATGTTGTTTGACGTGTGCAGTCGGTTAACACATGACTTGCTCCAACGTTCATGACATTAAGGATCTAGTTGGGCAAGATAGTAAATTCTTGCTAAACTGGATACAAATTGAAACAAAGATTTCGTATGCTGAAGAATTGATCAAGCGGTTAGAAACAGAAATAAACGAAATAACGTACTGTTTTCCGGAAAAACTACCGGAACAGTCGCGTAAGAAAAAAAAAAGATCACATGCTCTAGTGTCAAAACACCTGTTGAAACCAAGCAAAAAACGCACAAATGCAATCCGCGATTCTCAAAACAACTATGTTGTAATATCTATTACATTTGATGCTTTACACGACATAATTGAAGAAAGTACCAGGTCAGAGTCAGACCATGGTAAAACGTACCGGTATGAGATTGACAAATACTGGTATATTATATGGAACAGACCAATCTGTGTAGCCAATACATCAGCATCTCATAGAAAACAAATATCGTTCCGCAGAGATACAGGTGAATAATACTTTTTTCAGATCTTGGTTTCCTATAACTATTCAATTAATGGCCGCTACAAATATGGTTAAAGTACTCAAACTTCAGATAAATTATAAGGAAAGATATATACACAAACTAGTCCCCAATACAACCATCAACTGTACTAGATGTGTCAAACGCTAATAAACCTACAACAAATGTTACATACGCAACCGTCAGTCAGTTAAAGAGAACCCCCCCCCCCCCAAAAAAAAAGATCACCGTAATATACGTAAAAAGTTAAAAATGAAATGCCTCAAATCTACAAATATTGGTTGCGGCTTAAATTCCTTCTTTTATGAGCACCTTCACATTACAGTTGTTTAGCTCTGCATGTTTTCGGGACATTTGCCAAACAGGTAGAGTGAAGTTTATTACACGATATTTAAGGAATTATATATATCAGTAGTGAACAAATGACAACGTTTAATAATGTTGTCCAAATTTTTCGCAGCACAAATTCGTTCCTGTAAAATCATTCATTCTCACACACGCAGGTCGATGAGCTGGGAAGGAAGAAACAGAAGAGTTGACTACCGCAATTCCACCCGCTTCGGTGGTGTGGGGAGCATAACGCTGATTGAACTAGGAGTCACCGCCACTGAATTGTCATCCAAAAACATAATACCAAGAATTGTAATATTCGATATAGCTTAATTTTATACGCGAACATTAAAATCCTTAAGTGGTATTTGTTTCAGAAGAAAGCAACTATGATTGCGATGATGACGATATGCAAGACGGAGGTGACGACAATTGGTATGAACAAACTGGTAAAATTGTCGGCGATAATCGTCAAAACAAAACCGACAACGGTGATAATGCCCAAGCTGAGGAAGATGACAACGATGGTGAAAATAATGATCTTGGAGACAATGATCAAGATGACGAGGGAGACGATAGTGAGGAAGAACACGATGATGATGAGAGTGACCTTAATGAAGGTGGTTGTTTTGTTCTAACGTTTACATTTAATATTTTATCCCCAAAAATTGGTTTTTGTTTTTGTTCCAACGGTTCACATTTTACAATAAGTGCAATATAGAGCTCAAATGACACATGGCACCACCATCATCACTATTATTATGGACAGCTAAAGCATCATCAGAAGCAGTAACAAAAGAGCAATTTCATTCCACAAAATTAAGTAAATTGAAATAATGTAGAAAGAGGTTCATATTATATGTGTTCACGTTTCTTTACATGATAAATAAAAAACAATTGACTTGGCATATTATAGAATGTATTAGTGGTAATGACAATACATAACAAGAAATTTGTGGGAAACACGTACAGAGTACAAGGGTTACCGTATATGGATGTATTACTCGGTTTAAACCACACTCGTATGAACATGACATTAGACTGTACAATTAAATGGTCAACACACTTGATTATAAACTTATAATGTTGTACAATCTTGATTCTTATTTGTGTTCAACGTGATAAGTTTAATATCAAGAAACGCAATTGTTTAACGCTTATATACCCCTAACTGTGTATATTACAAAACGTATGCATTAAGCTATAATCATTGTTTGTTAACAGATAATGACGACGACGACGATGAAAATGATCAAGTCAAATCACTCTCGGCGTATAGGACAAGTACATATCGGCTGTCTAGATGTGTTTTTTACTTAAGTTTCATTATCTTAACAGATATAAAGATCAATGTAATCGTTAACAATACATCATATAGTTAACCTAGTACTTTTACAACGATTGAGACTCATACAATTAATAACAACCTAATATGGTATGCAATTTAATACGTATTGACGTTTTGTGTAATCGAATAGTGTACACTAGCGATAAAATGACGTTTAAGATTTGAAATACTATTATTATTATTATACCGGATTTATATAGCGGCCTTTTTATACAAGAGTGCACGTTCAAAGGCGCTTTACATAAGAACATTTGACGTATCGCAGATAAAGAAATCGATCAAAGCTACTCAATTATACTATAAAACTACTCTATTATACTTATACTATAAGTGCTACGTACTTAAAAACATGCATAGTAACCCTAGATTAGAAAGATCAACAAGNCACGCGCCGCAGTGTTTTGAATATTTTGTAGTTTCTTGATACAAATACAATATTTCTTTAAAGTTAAATAGGGTTTACGTCTACATAACATGCTCAACGGTTTCTTTCGCCCATCATAGAAGTTTTATAGTCGATAGAAAATAATACATATATTGAAAACCGCATATTATTCGATATTGCACTTGTTTATACAATTTAAAAAAAAGCTTTTTGATACCTACCTCTTTAACACAACGAAAAGCTATTAACGTGTTTTGAATTTTCATGTAACCGGAAGTAGCTGCAGATGGTTGCCTACAAACAATAGGTAAGCGCGAACTTAAACTTTATTCTGACTCACGTATGTTAACAAATATGTAATGGAATGTTCAATTTCTTATGTTTAACCTGGAACGATAAATTGTATGCTTAATATTGTCAATGTAAATATATATGCTTTAATTCTATAGAAAATACAAATGTTTGTATGTAATTTCTTATGGAATAGTATAAAATGGATTATACATATTATATTACAAAGGCAATTATGGACCTGAGTGTTAAATGTTCAATATGGTAATGTGGTTATATGCAAAATAAAATTATATTTCGTTATACAGTGGACCTTAAATTTGCAAACACGGATTTTCGTATTGAAGGTAAATGAAATATATATAGTTTTTTTAATAATCTTTCTGTGTGTATTGTTGTATTGTTTTAACAAATACGAAAATCAGAATGTATAAAACGTGTTTTTAATTTTCCAAAGGATAAGTTGACTTGGTAATTTGCATTTTGTTTTTAAGTGTTAAAACAAATGTCTGCCGAATTGTTAAATGTGTTTACCTAATTTGTTCATTATTTACAAAGTAATATAGCCTGGTTGTTGCACAACAATTGTGTTTATATAAAATATTTAACGACCATCTGACATATACCCATCTTATCGTTCTGCCTAAATTTCTGCCTGCATCCTTACCATCTTTTTATAAGTATGTATAATTGTTTTAGGCGAGAACTCATGCTTACCCTTCCCAGCCTTGGTATATGCGAGTTGTGTTTATAATGTTAGATATTAATATGTGTTTATCTCATTTTTGTAACTCATTGATAAGCAATTAAAATTGTATTTTAAATAAATTTGTGTTTGTATAAATCGTTTGTATAAATTGATCGTTACGTTATAGCGAATTGTAATTTACAACATATACATATTGCAAAGCCTGAAATATATGTACTTGCCAGATAGGAAAATGTGACACAGTTACAACTGTTGTCGTACATGATTAAAAATACAGTACACACTTATATTTAATTGGAGATACCAACTACATGTGTCATAAATATGAGACGTATACAGAGACCATTAAACAACATAATAAAAGCATACATTAATGCATACATACGTAAACATTTGCATTATGATACATATGTGCTTGCAAAAAGCGTAACAGTTCTGCACGAAAAATTACTAAGCGTACAGAACTTCGTCTTATAAGTTAAATGGTTATTTGTAATAAATCAGATAACTATAATTTATATAATTCACGATTGTCTGCTAACGTTCCAGGGAGGGGGTCGAGTACTAAAAGCATCTCGTTAACGAAGATCGCCTATGAAATATGAAATACAGACGTGCTTTTGGAACATCCCATTACGAGTTCATTTGTTCGAAGCAGAAGGAGACATTGTATCGTTTACATGTGTTACGGTATAGTCTTACTGGCTATAAAATAGAAAGAAAACATAATTATTAACCCAGGATTTTAGGTGAGATGTAAAACTTTACGTTTTAAGTTTTATTCACTAAGTTGAAGCGATCTGGTGAAATATATAGGTAAAGTACAAATTACCTTAAACTTAACTACACGTTGTATGTTTGTTTTATATATGTTGAACTGTGTAATTAATTAAACCAATTTACTTGTCAGTTATTAATTTTAAACAGGCAATATACATTGTAAATATAGCATAAAGCATAACAGCGTTGCGTGTTAATGGCTTAAATATGCGGTTCAGTGAATTAAAAAAAATGGTTAAAAATATAGTTGCTTATTTTGTAGATGTCAATGTAAATGCTTTGTGTATGAAGTAACTTCAGTGCTCTAAGAATATCTCTGATATGTGAATAATGCTTGTACATATATTATATATACACGTTGCTTGTTTAGAACGATGATATTTTTTGTAATAATATACTAAGTTATGGTTGTAGTTGTATGCGTACGTATACTGGTATTGATATCGCTTTCATAGTTTGCACAAGTTAATGGACATCCATTAAAACTTGCTTATAAGGATTTTAAAACACGAATACACAATAAGAACTCAAAATCCATTAAAAAAATATCGTTCCATAATGCTTAATTGTATGTTCATTCTGTTGTATATATGCTTAGTGTAACTGTCTGATTGTTGTATTATAGAATTAAAAAAAAAATATATATATACATAAAACTATTAGAATAAAAGAGTGTTTTTACTATGAAAACTATAAAAAAAAAATATATAGAGAAACAAAAACAACAACAAAAATGTCTGATACAAATGTCGTTGGTAATGTCTATATTTTATTGTATTTTACCGTTTTATAATCAAACTGATATTGTTGTAATTTGTATTTGTTAGAACGTCACATCAATTCATAGTGCACTAGATTTCTCATATCATTTACTTAATATACTTCTAAAACAATATGTCACAGACATAATTGCACACTACAAAGTATTGAGTTTCAACGTGAGCAATTTGCTGTAAATGTCGGCTTCAAATATGTCATTATTACTATTGTTTGGCAACGCAAGATTGTTTAACATGGCGATTTTTATATATTAATATAGACATGCATAGATTCGCATCCTATAACATGATGGTTAATAACCACAAAATAACTTACTTTTTTTACTTTTTACGTCATGAAGACATGTTTAACCTCTATTTGTTAGCAAAATGTTGCCATAATTATCTTTTAATACATTAATCAATTCCAAGAGGAGTAAATACGTATATGCACAATCGAATGTGAAGCACTTTCACAATTGTATGCAGTAATACAATGGAAATTGTTATAACAAATTATTTTTGTTTGTGTTTTGTTGCCTGTCTCGTGAGATGAACATCGTGTACAAGTGAATATATAGTCCATGATTCAAACAAATGAAGAGTGTTGAAATGCTTCTAGTTATTTTGCTAAGCATTATATGAATTATTGAATATGAATTATTGTGAATATAGCTTAACCTACGTTATATATGGAAGGTATGTAGTTATATCATTTTTCATTTGTAGATCTGCCGCGACGTGTATTACATTAAACGAATTTTTCATGGAGAAGTTGTTAAAAGTTCATACCTGTCAGCATCTCATCTGTTTTGTATGCATGATCATAATTATAAACCGTGCTCCTAAAAAGTGTCGATCGCAGCTATCGCCTTCCACCTATGTAACAGTTTATATGGCACGTAATTTCTAAGGATTAGCAAACTTATTTTTCAGTAAAACAGTGGATGCCTATTAAGGCAGATAGTTCAGTCTAAAACTGCATTTCGTGTTGAAGATTTAGACCATGCGGTTTAAATGACGTGAGTTGATATTTATTTTTGAATCAAGTCTGGAGGTGATTTCCATAAAGGTGGTATATTACTAAATGTCATTATGACCATACTATGTACATACAGTATTGTTTTACAAAATAGTTGCATGTTCATGCACAACAATTTATGATGTCGGTTTTATGAAGTTCTAGTTTCGTTATTTGATCTATCAACACTCGATGTATTGCACCGTACACATTACCAAACAACAAACGTTTTTAGATGCGTATTGTCCGAAAATTCAAACATTGTTTTGGATAATGCCTCCAATGCGGTCTAGCTCTAGGTGTGTCAAATTTAACCAAGAAATGACTCACGCTGAGAGAACAGCCAATAATATTGTGCCGCCAGTCAAATATTATCAAACGACAATGTATAGAATTTGCAGCAATCTTGCAATAAATTTAATAATATTATTTTGATGTGATTTACCAACAACAGACACATAGAAACAATGTTATGGACACGCCTATCAATGACCAATTCAAAAACATATTGCTGGAATACACCGGTTGATATTCATGCCAAACACATAAATCAGAATAAATTACTAAATTACATGTTGAATGCATGTACAGACATTCGGTTTGGTGTTTTGTAATGTGTTAATATGTTTTTATAATAAATTCATGGAATTAATCATTCATTATTATGTGTAATGTGATTGATAGCTCGTTCACTAAAGAGTACCAGTGTCACTAAAATAATTGTACACATTGTCAGCAAAAGAACAGTTTAGCATGCCGATAAAAGAGAGGAGCTTAGCAATCCAGTCATGTACATATTGTATTAGACCGAGCGCCTGTCTTTTTTCATGTTGTAAAATACTACAAAGACAGCAAACGATAATCAATATGTGTTAAGCGTGGTTCGCAGACCAGCGGTTATGACGACACAATTAGTGTCAAGAACAAATATGATATCTTTCTATAATATTCAGCCGGTCTAATGTGTCTTCTACTGAATATTCAATACAAATCGTTAGCAGTAGCTTAAATCAGTATCACGTGACTAAAGGCATTATGCAATTTTAATAGTTTATAAAAGTCAGTTAAATTGGTATACTCGGTACGCATTGTACGGAAAACAAAAATAATATGGAGTTAAACATTGTTTGACTATTGTATTTGCTGTGACCGAGCGCAATTCGTGACCTTCTATGCACGTATAAACAGTATTCAACAAACGATAATGAATATTCATAAAGGTGTGGTTTGTTGATAAGTAGAGCACAGCGACACTCCCAGGCGATACATAAATGTGAACTGATTCGATAACGTGTGACTCGTCTGATCTTATGAATAGTGTCATGTATCGCCGCGTTTAAATATAGATTGTAAACATACTCTTGTGGAAGAGATCAGTCTATTGAAGTCACTACTAGATCTTTTGAACAAGGCGTACTACTCTCAATAGTATGTCTAAATATGTCACACTAGTTATCTACCTTAACTGTGTTCATTTCCTCTTTATTCGCCTGTTACATGAAATGTTTTGTAGTGTTATGCCATAGCGTCGCCCATTGGGTCATTGTCTACCACGATGCTCATTGGGTCATTGTCATTCACGATGCTTGTCATTGAATGCGGAGACGTTTAGATGTTTTAGTGATAACATAAATGCTATCTTATATCAAAATTTTATATTTCTTGTCATGTTGGTTTCGGTACGAAATTCATAACAAACGTCTTATAAAATTGGTTGAATGATCAGGTAAATAAGTGCTACTTTAAATACACGAAATCAAGGACATTGATGGTTGTTTGGTGCTCGGAATTATTATATTATAACCCTTAAGCCAATTATTTCCTTTTTGCCTAGGTTAAACAGTTATTTGTTATATTGCAAATGTTCTAAAAATCATGAACCAATGAGTTCAGAAATATTTATATATTTATATTAAACCATCTTTTGTCATTATTGTTTTGTTTTTAATCGACATAAATAGCTTAAATCAAATCTGACGATTCTTGCATTATGCTTACAAAATTGACGAATGGAACACCGTGCAATTACTACATCAATATTATTAGTTTATAAGTGCCCTACCAGTTTCGCCGAAAGGGCCTTAAGGTTGTTTTCTCCGTCCGTCAAGTCGGTCCATCCGTTGTCATTCCGTTAGTCCGTCCTTCCGACAAAAAAAGTTCCGGCGATTGTTTAAACAACTACTTAAGATATCTAGATAAACCTGTGTATACAGTAATATGTCAGGATTATGAAATACCCCATTCTTGTATCAAACATAGAAACACGTTTACAATTTAAATAATTTGAATAACGCAGAAAGTACTAGAAGTTATCCTGAAACTTTACATTATTATTCAACCATAGATTTTTTCCATTTCTCTGAAATTCAATTACGTCCAATCTTAATCCTTTCGTCTGATTTCCGCCCACACAAAAATAAATAGAAGGATATATTATACACATTGAGCATGTGATTTTTCAGAAAGTAACAACTAAGTTTGAACGAATTTGTGTATACGTATACAGGATTCTGTGGATACTTTAGAACGTTTAAACAAAACAGTTAGATTCGGATATGGCTGCCACGAACATTGGCAACAATTTGTTTAAAGTCAAAAACATTAAATAGCATCGACACATCTTGATGAGACCTAAGTTGGGATTGAAATGTTGCGCTGAAATTGGGTGTATATAGCTGACAGGCTGGAACATTTTGGTATTTGCACCATTGTTTAAATTAAATGAATAAGCAAAACGTTGAAAATCTGGTCTCTAGGCGATAACATTTTTCTTGTCATGTATTTGTTGTACCAAATCACAAAATAGAAAGCAAATGTGCATTGTCGATCATTGATTGCACTGGTTGAATAAATACACCGAACGCAACACATAACTATGTCTCTGTAACATAATAACTGCCTGTTTAATTGCAATGTGAATATAGTAAACATATACCAAATGTCTCATAAGTAATCCCAATTTATTGCTTCAACTCGCTTAAACTAGACAGAGGAAAGAACTTTATTATTTAGTTTAAAAAATTGTTCATGTTTGATTTTATTTTAATTGTTTAGTCTTCAACCAGCTTCATGAAAATGTTCTACTATTTTGGTATTCCTAATGATAAATATGTTTATGAATATTAAATTTACATTCATAGTCGAGACTAGATGGTGCCCTTAACTTTTCAGACCAGGACATTTGTGAATTAACAGTATGTAAAAAACATATGAGTAATTAAAGATATTGCAAACTGTTAATTATTGATTATGTATAACGTTTTATTTATATGTAAGCCGTTTGAAATATAACATTATTTGTGTAATGCACTATCGTTTAGTGTCGTCCCAAAATATTTGAAGACCATTTGCACTATGCCAATAAAGCATATTTGATATTAAAAAACAAGTCACTGATTTTGTAAACTTGTTATTTCCCTTTAATTGTTCCGCAACTTTTGCACACCTGACAATAACAAAACAGTTCATATGTATGCGAAACGTATGCACCACAGGTGCCATATTAACAAATAAGTGCAATTGTAATTTCATCTATATTTGCAGTTAATGGACATATCTAAGTTCTTAAAATCAAAATAGATACCATTAACTATAATAAGCTGTTTTAAAATATACACACAATGTGTTCACCCTAAAAGTCTTGTTATTTTTTATAAATTCTTAAACATGTAAAACTATGGATAATATTAAAGATCATATTTCAGCACTTAACATCAATATTTGTTAAAACCAACACGAAATAAAACATAAAGTATTGCATATTTTTAATGTTTAATATAAGTATACTCCCGTGGTGTACTAACAACAAATCAGTACCCTGAGATTCTGAACGTTACAGAAAAACATTTTCCCATTGGGGCTTAATAACATGTTTTAAGTACATGAACAATCAACAATTCAACCTGTAAAAACAATATATAATATAGTTAATATGTTTGAAAGTTACGAGCATTTGAAATTTGCATATAAAACAATACGAATAAAAAGTAAATGGTTATAAAATTGAACACATGCCGTTGAACACAACTAGGTTATTGAACATAGAGGGTGATAATGTCGAATAGTATTGTGTGTTGTGAATTGCATAATTGTTCTATCAATTGAATTTGAATAAATATGATATTGATTGTGATTTAATAACACATGAAGGTTATCATAGAGTAAGATGCAATATTCATATATATTTCATCCAAAATCAAAACAACTATAAACATTACAATATTTTGAATGCATCTCAATTGTTTCAATAATACAAAACCCACCACTACATCTGCATTTAATTGAACAACAAACGTTGTAAACACTCATGACAATTCTAAAGGCACTTTCTTAAGTTAACAGGAATCGCTCTAAAATTGAAAGGTACATACGGGAATTATATAAACATATCTGCTCATCTGGTGTTATCCTTATTGTTGTCTTAGTGCCCCAATTTACACACAATACAAATTTTACATTTACGATGTTTCTTAAGGCAAACACGTACAGGTTAAACATACCTGACAGCTATTGTTTATCAAATAATATCATATGTTTGTGAAATGTTAAACTTTGAAATCTTTCCTACAATTGCAATGCATTTACAACAAACCGTATATGACAACACACTAACAATCTCACAGGAAATTGGCAATATGTAAACATTAAACAATTGAATTACAAGTTAAAGTTATACAAATCATGTTTTCTGAATAAAGTGCTGATGACGATACACGAATGGCCAAGCTTAGGGTGTCGTTTATTGGCCCAATGAGCGACGCTCTGGAAAGAAAACAAAATAAAACACATATTGGAAATATCGATTCAAAGTTGACGTGACAAAAGCATTAAATAAAATACTCAACAAATATGAAACCGTCAGAATGCAAATTAAATGCATTATTAAAGACTATTGAACCCGAGGGCCATAAGTAATTGGTCGCTCCGTTATATTTCGGCGAATAGATTTTTTTTAGAAGCAGCAAAGATATTATTATACCAAATGTTCTGAGCCTGTTTTATGAATCTTTCTCAGAACCATTGACTTACAGGCTATTTTGATTGTTTCGTTATAGTCATATCATAAAACTTGCACACACACCCGCACACACACAGTAATATTGGTTTCAACCGTCCGCAACCATTTTAAAACTCGGCATATTATTTAAACAAGATATGCCCAGGGTTGTCCAGTAAACGATGTTACTGGTCAATTACCTCTTGTTAGTTCAGATATTGTTTTATATTTTAAATTAATACACCTTAGGAAAACAAGTTAATCAATTCCGAACCCAAGAGCATGATTCGAACTAACTCGTTTGAGGACCACAGTTAAATGACAATATGCCATAACGAACCTCGAGGCCTAGCGGTTTCAGAGGATATTGTTTTGTCAAGGTTTCACTACATACAAAAAGAAAAAGGTTACACAGGGCGGGCCCATTTTTGATCGCAGGGAAATATATTGTAAAAACTGAGTAGAGCAACACCATACGAAGTTACTTTAAAAAAATCAAATCACTGGGACCATGCGGTTTTATATACATAAAAGCGAAACAAGTTACTACAAGGATGGACAACTTTGACTCCACGGGCACGATTTGAACAAACTTGGAACAAAGCTTCTTACTGCGAAAAGGTAACAATACTTACATGCTTACATAGGAATCACCAAGTTCGGGATTGGCAACTCTGAAAAATATGTACAGTATTTTCACAAATGTGCATGTCTTTCTTTTAAAAGTTATATTACATAAGATATTACGGCAACCTTGATCAGATAGGATCTATTTAAATATTTAAATCTGCTTAGCTTGTTAGGAAAAGTCTTTTGAAGAGAATGTTAACGCTCGCATGGACGATGGACATCAGGGCACTCTAAGCTATTTCTCATGCAAAAGTTGTTTTGTGTTGCAAAAATGCTAATAGTGCTTGCAATTGTGTATATATTATTATGTTGATTACACATATATAAGTTGATAGCCTTACGTAAGGAAACTGGAAATACATGCAGTTATGAATGTTTAGTTAAAAGCATATTTACCCTAATGATCTGCACTTAAATGTAGAACATTTAACAGTGATAGTATTGACACTCTGTGTATTTAAACATGATTCAAATGTATTTGAAAAAAAAAAAAATCAAGTAGTGTATTCTGTCCATATGTACCATTATTTATACAAATGGCATTTGTAATAACTATGCATCGATATGGTAATTAATGTCATACATAATGATGTCAGTAAAAATAAAATAATATAACGACAAGAACAACGTTACATTGTTACATAAAAACTTCGTCTAATATTTAAGAAAACATGTTTAGAGTATACATTTGAATAAATATCTACAGACACGCACCTGTTACCAAATGTATATCTTGGATAGTCGACCATAGATCATATCTCTCATCTTCCATCCCTTCTGACCTGATATAAGATAATGAAGACAGTGATACTTCTGCTGCCACTAAAGGAGAACCAATTATTAAAGCATGAGGTTCTTTGTTTGAGGGGCGTGAACAAAACGCTTATGAGTACTGAAAATATGTATGACAAAAGTGATGATATTTTCGAGTATACAAAAACACCTTACAACACGTACGTTTTAAAATGAAAACAAAAGAAATAACCGCGTTAAGTGAGCATTTATTTTATATAATCTGTGTTGATCATTTAAAAGCACAGTTTTGAAAATAACTATTAACCATAGAGCAGAATAAAGTGTTTAAAACATTGACATTGATATGTTTCTTCATACAATAGTGTTTCGTTATTGTCATATATGCCATAACTAAGTATAACGTCTTCAGTATATGGATATAAATGGCAATTAATCGTTCAAAATTGAGCAATAATATAAGCAAAGATATAGACAAAGAAAACATATCACGAAGAGAAAGGTATGATGTTATTAAAATAAATATTACTGTGAAATGGTAAAATACTTACAAAGGAACCACCAAGTTTGCCCCTGGCAACTCTGAAATGTAATGTATAGTATATTCACAAATTTGCATTTCTTTCTTTTTGAAGTTATATTTACATAAGATATAACGGCACCCCAAATCAGAAAGTATCTACTAAAAAACAAGAATGTTATCTTATATGTAAACGATCCTATATGAAAATGATGGATTTTGATTTTACATAACGATTGAAGGTTTGTTTTAAAATGTATGTTGACAGCCTTATAGAAGTTACATTCAAACAAAGTGTTTTTAAAACTCCATTTGACATCCAAATTTAAGTATGCATGCAAATTTGTGTTTACAATGGTTTGTTTAAGCACCAGGTTGTTCAACATGTTATTAGTCTGCTTGCTTGTAAATGAATGAACATAAAATCAAATCAAACTTAGGTTCTAGACAAAACTCAAATTATGTAAACAAATAACATACCTTCTATAAGGGACACCACTAGATGTGACTCGGTTCCATCGATTGCAACCAACTGAGACTCTTGAATCGGACTGTTCCTTTGACCGTGATCTGAATTTGGAAGAAAATATTCCCAGTGTATTGTGCAAGCGAGTTAAATGATCAATTTGTATGTGAATATTTGATTTCATAACTTTAAAAGTTGTCCAGTCTTCCATACATAAAGAAGAATTTACCAATTATGTTAAGTGTGCGTATTTTGTTACCCATTTAATTGTATGAGCAAACTATGAAGAAAAAAAAGAAACTGATGATCAATTTATTATCAACCCATATGTGCCAAAACAAGTTATACATAAATAACGTCTCATATTATGGAAAATAGAATATGCTTTCAGTATACTAAAATGAGTAAATGCCGGTCGTACTTAAATAAGTTTCTTATACACATATTTGTTTAAAGACAGAAAAATACGCATATAATACTGCTCAGTATGTTTTCTGAACACTGAAATGATTATTTAAACAAGCTGTTTTGTCCCAAGAGAACGAACATTTATACAAAGTTTGATGTTTGGCCAAAAGCATGATTCGGATATAAGCATTTCAATTATTTTAAAAGTTAACTGTAGGTGAGTTGTCCCGAAATTAAACGTTTGAGGTGATATAATATGCTAGAATTTTCATAATAAAAAAATAACAAAGATGTATAATGTATGCCCTTAAAAAGTCATTCTTACACACCAATGACATGCCATAACGCTTTCTGGGTACTGACACAGATAAAATTCGTGTACACTTGGGAAATATTCAGCAGGAAAAATATATAAGGGTTCATGTATTGAATCTTAAAAGTGTGCGGGTGCGTTAGAAGTGCACAATCATACTACGTTGAAAAACAAATATTGATTCTAAAAAATATATATTCATATTTTTATAAAGTGTACACGAAGAACATATTTCACCTTAAGCAATTGAATACCTTATTTAAAATGGTTTGATAGTTAACACAATCAAATGTGAATACACTGTTCAGGCTCAAATATGTTTACCCATTAAGGGGATCAATAGTACCAGAATTAATCAAACGTCCAAAACAATGTAAACTGGAAAACATTCTTCGGCTACATTTTTTGTTTGTCGGAAGCAGCCAATACTAGTTTTCTTAAAAGCACAAAGCTATAACGATATGATTATATTCTTTGACATATTTGAAGATATTTTATTTTTTGAAGACAGGTATTTGAATGGTGAACTGAATATCATGTTTGATGAATTAAATGTACCATTTTCTTACCAGGAAGTTATGAATGCCTGTAAACAAATACATAATGGTAAATAAAGTGGTCCTGATTATCTACTCAATTATTTTTTTTAATTTTGGCTTCACAGTTGTAGCTTTTTAAAGGTTGTGAAGGTTGTGTGTACTTTATTTAATAAGCTGTTTGAAAATGGACATTTCCCTGAAATGTGTAGTGAGGGTTTTATTGTACCATTATATAAAAAGTGAAGTAAGAATGATGTTAACAACTACAGGGGGGTTACATTATGAAGTACATTTGGGAAATTATTGACTTAAGACATTAACAATAGACTGAATAATTGGTCAGAAAATTATCATGTTTATATAGAATCACAGGCAGATTTTAGATAAAACATGGGTGCTATCGATAATATTTTGTATTACATGGTGTTATTAATTATCTACTAAATGAAAAAGGAGATTGTATGCTGTATTTGTGGATTTCACTAAAGCGTTTGATTATTTGGTTTGAGATATTATCTGGTATAAACTTTTGAAACTAGGAATTTGAGGAAAAATGATAAATATTATTTAATCTATGTATGTAAATGTGAATTCAAGAATCAAATTAGGTAAAAGAATAAGTAATGAAGACTCCTCTTGTTTATTAGGAGTGAGACAGGGTGAATCATTATCACCGTTCCTTTTTTTCTATTTATTTAAATGACTTGAGGAACATTATATGTTAAATGGTTTTAATGGGATTGATATTGGAATGTTGAAATTATTTCTGTTACTATATGCAGATGATATTGTTATTATGGCTGAATCGCAGGAAGAACTTAATAAAGGTTTGTGCTTGTTGGAAGAATACTGTGATAGGTGGAAACTATGTGTAAATTCAAATAAAACTAAAGTTATGATTTTAAAAAAGGGGGACAATTTAGGAGAAAATATGAATTTTGCATATAAAGGCGAGGTTATAGAAATTGTACAATCTTTTACATATTTAGGAATTATATTACCACGGGAGGATCATTTGCAAGCACTTTTGAAAATCTTGCTGGACAAGCTTCAAAAGCGGTTTTTAAATTAAATTCATATTTACTTAATTTTCCTTCAATCAATATTCAGACAAAATTACAGTTAGTTGATCAACTTGTTTTACAAAGTTTTAAATTATGGTTCAGAAATCTTGGGCTTAAATGAATCCATGACACTTAAGAGAGTACATTTAAGTTTCTGTAAAAAACTATTAGGTGTGAAAATTCAAACTCAAAAAAACTTTGTGTATTGACAACTTGGTAGAAAATCCTTAATTGTGAGACGTGCAGTTTATGTAATAAGGTATTAAGGTATTGGCTTAAAGTAACCCATTAAGAAGACCATAAATATGTTAAGTGCATATATTTACATATGTGTAACAGTTTGATAAGTAAACCAAATATGCACACATGGGCTAAAGCTGTAACTTGTTGAAGTCCTTGTGATTACATTATGCATGGATAGACCAAGGAGTAGGTGATGATAAGTGTTTTTTTATCTCTTGTTAAATCTAGATTAAATGATGCTTTTATACAAAATTGGATGTCTGAACTGAGTTATTCATCAAGAGCAGTAAGTTATTATCTTTTTTTTTATATTTGAATTTTAGCCTTATTTAAATGATGTTACTATTGATAAGTTAAGGTTTAATCTGTGCCGACTAAGAGTATCTTCACATAGATTGGAAAAAGAATCAGGCAGATGGCATAAACCAGAATCTATACCATACCAGGAAAGAAAATGTCAACATTGCAATGTCTTGGAGGATGAATTTCATGTTTTGTTTGAATGTTCCTTATACAATGATATTAGAAAAAATACATAAAGCAATATTACTGGATAAGACCAAATATTCCAAAATGTAAAGAGTTAATGCAATATGACAATCAAACAATAAACAGAAATTAGCAATTTATGTTCACAAAGCATGTATTCAAAGAAATGTATATAAATATTATTTTGAGTAATATCCATGTCAGAAAAGTTGACTTCTCGCTGTCAATAGTGCTTTATGTTAACATTATGTTGATATGCATGTATCCTTAAATAATATATGTATAGAACTTAATATAGTTTGTATATGATCTTTCATGTCATGAACTAGTGTTTATTGATGACCACTTGCCTGCATTTTGTTTGTATAAATATATTCAACATACATGTGCACTCATGGACTGTAATGTCAAATGTATCTTGAATAAACCAAACCATAAACCAAGCCATATTAACAGCTTGAAGATCCACCTGGATCAGAATGTAAACAATGCATATGAGTATAAATTGATTTTCAAATAATACATGGAGGAGCAAAGCCATATTTCACAATGTCTCACAAAATCCACTGCAGTTAGGACATTTTTCATTTGTACATGTTTTTAACATAAAATTTTAAAAGAATGTCTTAATAATGTTATGTTTGGAAAATATCTCAAGAAATGGGAGACACATGGTTTGGGATCCCAAAAGGTATCATCCAGTTTTTCATGCTGTTAAACAAAGATGCATTAGTTAGGCTTCATTATGTTTTATCTTAACCATATGTTTACTATCATCCAAGGTTTGTCTAATACAAGCGTTTACATTTGCATCAAAATAGTATAATATCAATAACACCGCTTTGGCGCCTTTTACCGTCTTCCATTTTCAGTTTAACCGGAAGTTGCGTGTAACTATTTATTTGTTTATTTTTTTTCCGTAAAGTATGATTAACGATTTAATATGTATTAATACAACTTCCATCTATTTTGTTTTAACTATTTTAAATAGCAAATCACAAACAAAAATATTTACATTTTTTATCTCGATTTCGGTTTCTTCCACATAGCTTGTGGCTGCTATCCAGATATTTTCCGTTTCCGTTTTCATTTCTGGTAATAAATGCTTATTTCTTTTCCGTTTCCGTTTTTATTTCTGGTATAAACTGCTTAGTTCTGTAGGTCTAAACACATAATTTGAATTTGCAGAATTGTATTTTCAAAGACCAAAAAACAATAATAAAAAAACGTCATTAATTTGTGGCTCACCTTTACTTTGATCTTACTATCTTACTGCGGTCACACACTCTTAAAGGCTTTACCAAAGGTTTATTTAATATATCTAGTAAAAATGTCCTGTAATTATTTTTAAAAAAACACCGTGTTCATGTGTTATAGATCACAAAAGTGCTTCGTTCATTGAATCGTTATCACATTATTTAGACATTTTTTGTAGTGATTAAATATTTAATGTTATAAGTGTATTCCGATTTTGACCGCCTTTATTTACACTATGACATCAATACACAGTTAAACTTCACAAGCGCTAACGAATCGATATCTGTAAAAAATGAATTCGTAGTCAATATTTTATCTCCTCGATATGGACACTAATATTCCACACTGCGACATTTCAAACAGCAAATGGTTAAAACGTGCATTCGCAGTATCTCTTAATATTCGTATATTAAGATCCACTCAAGAAAAGTTAATACCTCCTGAATATCGCATCAGTGCGCTGTCGATTACTAATATTCAGTTTTAAATTATTTTAACTTAGTCACAGTCGTTCTTCAAAGAAAATGAATATCAATAACGTGTTTCACTCATCATCTTTTAAAAAAAGTATTATCACGCATTTATTAAATCTAAGATCATGCCCATAATAAAAGTAATAACACGTATTAGCAAAACAATGATTTACAAGCGAATGTATATATTGCGTTATTTTTACGTCATCTATATATTTGAACATTTTCGTTGTAGTAAAATAAAATGCAAACATATTTAACAACGCTGCACATGAAACGAGGTGAAACGATATCTACCCTAGCAAAACCCATATAAAGATAGAGTTTCAATTTGAGTGCAGTTACATTAATAGCAATCTAAACGTGACTGTAAGGTAGATAAAACGTTCAATACTTCAACGTAGTAGGGTTAACTCAAAACGATCTTATAGATATATTGATTACAGGTTTCAAATGAAAACCACAATCAATAAGTAAAGTCCAAAGTTTAAACAACAATCTTAGTTTGAAAGATTTTGTACCATTTATCGATCCTAAGTGTGACGAGATTTGTGTCTTCTTTATCTTTAAAAGCTGTTTATGTACATACGTATAATATCGATAAGGAAGTCAAGATATTGACATAGGCCATCATCTGCAGGTATAGACGCACACGACTTCGGTCCGTTTACAATTTGTTGCTGCCTTTATCTCTGTCATATTTTGAGTCCGAATTAAACTGCAATTATTTAGCATTATGATCTGTTTTTTACCAAAAGTTTAAATGAATCTTTAATATTACATCGTATGTTTTGACAACATATTTGTCAATCATTGTTTTTTAAGCGAAATTGTATTTGCAAAGCTGTTTCGTTATATATTGTAGTTTAATGTTATTTCACAAACATATGACTACGTTTACTGTTTGAAAGCTTCGTTTAGAGCAAATGTATAACATATAAAAACCAAGCACCTACAATATAATTATATAAAATATGTTACTTAGTTTCACTACTGCATTCCAGGTTAAGTGATATTTCCTTTGAAAGTCCGTCAGCAGTTGTAAATGCATCCATGCATGGTATCCTGACTGTTATGGTTATAACACAACAGCAAACATGCTGATGTCTCATTGAGTGGGATTCTAAACATTTGCAAAAAGTAAGTTTTGGGGAGGAGATTGTTTTTATGTTGTTTTGTAATGCTAAAACGATGTTTTTACATAAGAAATCAAACTCAGAACTTCAGAACATGCATAATACATACACGTACATCTTCCGGACTTTCCTTCAATATTATCTTGGCGCAATAATGCAAAACCAAATCAATCATAAACCTTTGAACGAATTAATGTCGCAAAATGATTATGCAAAAATTATTTTAATTGCATCCATTTCTGCAATATTTAAAAAAATGTATTTCTGTGAATACGTTTGTTACATAATCATATTATGGGTATACTATTTTGCCTTTCTTCAAAGTTACTAGTATCTTGATTTTGAATTCCAATTGCTGAATCATCGAAGTCGTAAAACGATTTAAGCAACGATAGTTTGATGTACAAATTTGGTTAAGGTTGAAATAATAAAAGTATGCAAACGTTGCTTTAAAAAACGCTTTTACATTAAGTACATTGACAATCGGGGGCAATGAAAGAATGATTGTTCTTTGTTTACAAATGGACTTAGCCCCGTGGTTAAATGGATAGTAATACCGGTTTATTTACTTCGTTATGCCTTTTAAGCTGCTATTTCGCGTATGCTTCTGCAAATACAAATAAAGCAAATTGTTTTCTGTGTTTTATAAGGAACACTGTGCGTATTTAAATGCGTTGAATAAATCATCACGACATTTAAACAAAATTAAATAAGAACACTAAAACTATGGATACTGTTTGGATTATTAATTCTGTTTCATTTTGATAAGAAACATTTTGTACAAAACGTTTTATACATGTGAAAAGCTTTTCTTAGAGTCTCTTGAAACACCACGCAATAATGTTTATACCGGCGCGTTTTTTATTGTGTGTTAAGAATTTTACTGTATTCATTTTATTAAGCTTTTGCTTTATTGAATGTAAATTTTCAACTTATGACATGGTCTTGAAAATTTCTCATGTCAGCATTCAATTATAATGAAGCTAGTGCCTCTGTCTTAGTGGCGTAGCGTTAACTTACAAGTGAAACAATGTTGCGTGTTTTAGTGTTGTTATACCAATATATATGTATATGTTGTACGCTTATTTGAATACACTTTAAGAGCCGACGGAGTGTATTCAGCAATACAATACATATTACAAACCGAATTTCAATTGAGTCGGAAACTAACATGACAAACCTAATACGGTTATAAACGTACAACTTTTTAAGATAAGTTTCACATGAACATACATGGGTATACATTCACTGTCTTCACATAAGTGTTTGTAAGCCTTATATAAATATAAAGCATATCAACGTTTGTATTCGTATTAAATTTTACGTCAATTCCGTTTTAATACGAAACAACAGCCGATGTTTATCATGTCGCTGCTTTTAAACCTTTGTTCAAAACGTATTGTTAAAACGGAACCGAATTTAAATTAACTGAATACATTTCGAGGTATCCGTCAATAGGATTTCAAGTTTTACTCGTGCATCCATGGAAAATATAAGTTTGAAGTAACACTATTTTACGGTGCCATTAAGTATACTTGATTTTAAGTAAAACAATGAAACATTATTTCAGAATTAGACCGTTCATCGATCAAGTATTTTATCGCCTGCGGGAGCCGCGGCAAAACGTACAAAATCGTTAGAAGTATTATCTACCCGATAATTAACATTGACCCGAAAAGCATCTCGCATAATGAATTCTGATACAAAAAAGAACATTAAACCACAGTTGTCATATTTTAACTAATCAATGAAATTTTGAATTTACATTCATTCTACATATGTTAAGGGCAGAAAGTTTAGTACACAGGTCAGGCACTTTGTATGATTTTATAAATGGACATTTAGACAAGATAACAAAACAAGCACAGATTGGAATACATTGAGGTGGGACAGAAACTCTTACAATCCAGTATGACGAAACGGCAGACTTGCATGGAGAACTACTGGTTAAAATACGGATAAGGAACGTACGAAATAGGACCTAATAGTTAATATAAGTAAATTTGATCCTACAACATAGAACATTCAATATGTGTGTAATCCTACAACACATTGGAAGACAAATGCACGGTTGAATAAACAACTTAAATATGTAGCATAACACATGTTCAGCTTCTGAGCCGTTTTGTTTTTAATGTAAGAGTTGTTTAGTTTCCACCATTAGCAGTAGTTACTTACATATGCTGCGGACCGGAACGATTTGATCAACTGTTTAACAGAAGAGAACTCAAACATTGTTTTTTGCTTATATTAAGCTTATCGTCATTAGCACACATATACAATAACAAGAAATCATTCCTGCAAAATTTCGTTGAAAACTGCCCAGCAGTTTAATAGAAGATGTCTCCGGCAGGGAATGTTTGATGACGGATACCGCACGATAATCGAAGGACGTCGCACAGAAACACTGTCGGATCAGATACATAAGCCAAAGGATAGGCGAAGGGGCAGGCCGGTGGGTAGACGGAACTGGTGGACAATAAAGCAGTCTTTATGGCAGACTCAGTAGGCACACATACAAGCAAGGTAAGACAGGTAGGAAGACTACAGACAGACAAAAAATAAGGCCATCAAATAATTGCGATATCAGAAAGCATGTCTGATTGGTAGAAAATGAGCAGGTGAAGATCATTAATCAGACATTATTCAGACATAATTGAACAAATCAAACATAATCATTATGTGGTGGTAGACAGATGTATATGCTAAAAGTTCGGAAGAATTGTTGATTGGGTAAGTTTTGGAAAATAATGAACATGGTCGTCAGCTTTGCATTAAGCCTCATTACCCTAATTACCCGGGCTCTTGCACTGTTACGGAATTCTTCGGTTGCACTGCATTAAGAATATTTGACCGTTTCCTCATATGATACTTTATTTACTTGGTCGTAAAAGCTAAACCATCTACATATCCAGGGGCGTAGATAACCTCCAAACATTGGGGGCGGTCCAGTTTCTGTACTGGGAACAAAAAGGGGTTCGTTTGAGCGGGTTGTCCTCTCCCGTGGTTCCGAAAAAAATTACAATTACAATTAATATGGTGCGTTTTGGGGTAACTTTCATGTTGATATAAATGCTCGATTTTTGTCTCATTCTCAGTTTGTCATGAAATCAGTTTGTCCAATGCCGCCACGCGACCCAGAAATCTCAACAGTTATTATTTCAATTTAAAGGAATCAAACCAACTAGATTGGAATGAACGCTGTTCTGGCTTTTTCTTCCCGAATGTACGCTCAGGAAACGCAAAATTTCGAGGCTGATTAGGAATACTCATTTTGAACATTAAACAATTACATACATGATATTGTTTCAATGATTTCTAATCAAATAATAACTGTTATACTTAGAGAACAAAAATAATTTCAAACTAATTAATTTTTTTCACTCGTATATTTACTCAAAATTGTTTCAAGTGGCAGTTACCTTTGAATTAAAGCGATCAATTAAAATTAAAACAATTGCCTGTTCTTAATCAAAACACCGACAGTGCAATCACGGAAAAGAACAATGAAACAATTAACGCAATGACATTTAACCCGGCCACTTGTTTATGACACCTAACAGGGGATATTGACACATCACTATTGGCAACCTCAGAGAAGACGGAGAGGGGATACATGGCTTCTGCACTGACGGCGCGTGATTACAAAAATACTGTTTTGGGGGCGGCGATTTTTTGGGGATATTCCTTTTTATTTATATAATGATGACGTGCCGAAATATTGGGAGGGGGTGCGGCCGCCCCCTCTGCCCCCCTCCCCCATTACCTACGCCCCTGATATCACTTGCGGCGTAATACATATTTGTTTTAAAAACACATGTTGATTGACGATAAATGTATGCAATTACTCCCAATATTAATAAAAAAAAAAATATACGTTGAAAATTATTGCTTTATTGTCTGCTATTTTTTGAATGATATATGATCTTATTTTGGGTTTTTTTTTATTTCTATTCGTTATTATGACCATAAATGATGCATGAAATTGGTGTATTTCCTTATAATTAAGCACTTTTATAAAATCAATGTTGCAAGAAATAATTCAAGGTGGCCTTTCTATACCTATTTCTATTGTATGCTGGTATACTTGTCTTTACTGTTTTCAAAATTCCAAGCACTTTTATTTATTACAATAAGCAAAACAATAAGAGTAGGTATAGCATAACACAACTGAATGTTTAATCTTAAAAACAACGTAATAACCCTAAATAACCATTCTGCGTTTCGATTGTATTGTTAACTTTGTTTTGTAAAATATAATAACATATATTCTGAATAATTCAGTTAAACATTAAGTGCATTGTTAAGTATTTATGTATATTACACAAATGTTTAACATCACCCGCGTTCATGAATTGGCGAAATTGAGATTTGTAAAAATAAAAAGGATTTAAAACATCTCGATTATCTACAAATTATCCACGGTGAATCGTTAAACTAAATCATCTGTTTGTAATTCGAACGAATGTTACATGTTGAAAATAAATCAATATTTATTTATTTAAAAAAAACGCCGCTATTTAATTTTAAATTCATGTAAAGAAACGAATGATGAATCTGTACATAATATATGCTCAATATTTATCACAGTGTAGCATTCACTTGAATAAAAAAAAACGTCACGAAAAAAGGTCGTTAACAACATTAATTTTAATCTTGCAATGTCAACGCCTCAAGCAGGTGTTTAAAAGCTCTAAAAAGCATATCAAATGTTGACCATGTATACAATTTAAAACAAATGTTGTATTAAGGTAAAGGCCAGCTAGTGCATTTCAACTAATGATCTACTCTTGTTTCAAATATAGATCTAAACCTAACATTCCAATGTTGTTTTTTAAGTGATTAAATGTCAAAATTCACATGTTACTTCTCTCCCAATCTATCCGTTTAAACAAGCAAAGTAACATTTTAAAATGTGTAATGTTACGTTTGGATTAAAGAGCTTAATGAATGCATGTACGGTTTCTACTTTTTAAGACACGTAGCATACTACACGATGTTGTCCTGAAACTAAATATTGATTTCATATCAACGCATATTAATGACATTCATTCTTTCAGTACAGTTCTACAATTAAACCATGATATCAATCATGTGACATATTTTTTTTAGAACAGAATTCAATCAATATCATTGTGTGTTAATTTCCGGTTGGGTATTCTGTAGCACAATGCCTGCTAATTGTGTTGCTTCAATATATAACTACTCCAAGCATTTTCAAAAACATAGCTAAGTACATCATGCAGTTTGTGTAATTTAATCAATATAATATGTGTATATATGTACATATACATACTTTAATCATAGTAGTTTGCTTGCAGCATATGGATTTAATGTTGTGTTGTCATTATCAATAGTTTTGAAATGAGTTGCGTTGATACATTTAATTATAATCTTAAATGCGGAGAAAATGTTTTACATTTCAGTTAGATTTACTTCACAATACAGATTATTATTTTGATGTCAGATATTTATAAATATATCCAGAAATTAGCATTCTTTAAACAAACGGGAATATTGACCGATCATATAGTTGATCGCTGGTGGCTCTCCTTCTTGAAAAATGACTCCGTCCTCAGTAGCATGAGCTACAAATAAAGCATACAATTATCATTATTCAACCAAAACGCAAACTCACGTGAGCGTTTGGTACAAGACGTAAATTAAATCACTATTTTCATTTCATTTAAGGCAGTAATGAGATCAGTAATGTTCGGGCGATTACGCCGTATTCGGGAAACGTTCTTCTACGATTGTCTATATATGCCAAAGTCCGGAAATGATACTTAAAACACGAAATAAATAAGTGATATATTATTTATTTCCTCCGATATCGAACAACATAGTTATACAGTAATCACAAAGCATGTTTAACATAGAAAGAGTGGCATGATTTACAAAAAGTTTAATCATGAATAAACATACATACAAAAAGTCTAAATACCTTAATCTTGAGTAAGATTATCCATAATATATTGACAATATCATCATGTAAGTTGCATACCATTACAAAGAAACATTATAGTCAATTATAAGCGAATGTATCATAATCAAGTTAAAACAAATCACATATGAATTTGAGTAAAACGAAATTGCTAAAAAGGTCATCTTCAGTTACTGTTAATGCACGACACACTAGATGTCTACTCATTGTCATTACTGGAAGATTCATAAATTGAATAAATGTGCAGTGCCCAGTCACATTGAAAGTTCAACAATAAGTTTATTCCTTTTGGATTCTATTTTTTTTCACAAAACCAGAGAGTATGGTTCACAATACTGTCGGTGAACTTGTTACAGATTGCACATCTATTTGCAAATTGCCTCGACATCGCCATACTCAGGATCTTCGTTGATTTATGGTTTATCACAGAGAGCGACGGTGAAGTCCTANTTTATTTGCAAATTGCCTCGACATCGCCATACTCAGGATCTTCGTTGATTTATGGTTTATCACAGAGAGTGACGGTTAAGTCTTAGAAATGACGATGGCGGTAAGCGGTCTATCAGCTTCAAATAGCTCATCTTGTTAAGATTAAGATACTATTAAAATATTATAAGATTAAGAAGTCGTTTTTATAAATTCGTTTAAAAAAAACTATATTTTCGTTTATGACGTCATTGCATTATGCGAAATGAAAGTTCGTAATGAGCGTGGGCGGTTTGCATAAAAATAGAATCTGATACCGATCATCAACGTTTCTCTGCTGTTGAATGAAGGCAGTTTAATGCAGAAACATTATTATCGGCATGCTTTATTCTTATTTCCTATACATAAACAATGATTTTGCAAAAAAAAAAAAGTATTGCTGCTTATAATTGACAACATTTTACAAGTTTTTATCAATAATTTCTATGTAACTTATAAGTGATATTTTCACATTACCTTGACAACACATTGTCTTCATTGCGGATACTTTGTATTTGGGTGTTCGACATCTCTCAGTTGGTGATGTGGGAGCATTGCATGAAGCAGTCTCCAGAGGCAATTTCAATCATGTAAAGTTTTAGTCAGAGCCATGTGTAGTAACGTTTGACATGGAAACAGCTGAACATGAGAAAACATTTAAGGCATATGTTCATGTTTGTGTCAGTTCTGTGATATATAAGCGTTATAAACATGTACATCGAAATCGGCAAAGAAAAATCATTTGTTAGCTAGTAAAACGTCTGTAAGTATAAATAATTAAAATAATAAAAGTAAGTCGTTACGAATTTTTTTACTTAAGCGTTGAGTCACCTTCTTTATTTTTTTGCAGTGGACCTAAATTTCTCGTGCAAGAATGACCTCTTCGAAGGTATATTGACGTGTATATAACCCCTTAAACCATTTACCATTTTCAATAATTGATAGTAATACAACTCACTGTTTATAAGTTATTTGGTTATTTCACATTTTATGTTTTACATTTAATGGCAAAAATTGAAATTAGAAAACCCACGGTTTGCTTGTTTAATAAAATTGCATACATGTGTTCACGAACAAAAAAAAACTTTTATTGTTTTTTATTCAATGTTTAAAATATTAACAAAGTTCGTAAATCAAAAATGTGTATCGCAATCCCTGTATTGATGTATTATTTGTTAAATACACGTTTAATGTGTATTCTAATTTAGACAATGCAATAACGTTATACCTCCCAAACTTAGTGTATCCGAGGTTTGTACTGTCATTTTGAGTATTGCATTAATTTCCATAATTTGCGTATTGTTTAATTGTAGTAAATATCTTAAGGTAGCGCAACTGTAATGGGCACCTTTCCAAATATAATATTTATTTATTTTTTCTAAATCAGCATCATTTCACTGAACTACATGCACATTTTTAGGAAGGCTTTCCATGCTTTAAAACAAAAATATACTGATATTTTTTAAACCACCCCACGCTCGGCTTTTGTCCAGTTTATTTGCACCCCTGGGGTATATAAAAGTTCCATAATTCATCCAGATGCCAAATATGGGCATGCAGTTGGTGTGTACAGATGCGGTGAAGGTGTTTAAAGTTTAAACAAGATGAAATAAGTATTCAAGTATTCTTTTACAGACATTTATTTTTTATAGGTTGTTATCTATGGAAGAGCGCCATGAAATGTAAGTGGTTTCAGCCAAGTAGAAATTGGGTTGGTTAAAAACAAAGTGTCATAAAATTCAAAATAGTATCATTTAAGTAATATTTCGAACTTAGTTTTTATAGATTCACTATATTCAGCAAAAATGCCAAGAAATACACAGATTAACCGTTTACTTTTTTTAATAAAAATAAAAATGCTACACGCATGATTCGTATTTTCATCAGTAAATCACCCAATTTAGCCATAACGTTGTTTTAATTTAAAAAAAAAATAGAATGTTCATAAAAATTGCAACATACATATTTCATGCTAAACTAATGAGTATGAATGAAAGCAGTATTATTAAACTAGACAAAGTAATTAGTTTTAGAAAACAAGCATATCTGATTCTATTAACTGTAACTGAAGAAGCTATATCGACAAACGCTGAAGTACCAAAATTTTCACAATTCAAGCTAATATATATGTTCTCTCTTCTATGACAAAAGCTTCTATCTATAACACATATTATAAAAAAAGTTCTCTTATGTTAGATATATAGAGGATATTTGTTTGTTTTGAGTGACTATGAAACATTTATTTCAATGAGAAGTCAGAAAATTGCATATTTTTGGTGATTCCAAAAGATCATCTCTCATCTGTATTTCTTTTGCAGAAAAGCACCACAACTTACATCCGACAATGAAAAATGAAACACCGTACATGAAATCCTTTCTAGCAGCCGCGGGTCCCGTATTAGATGTCGGTCTAAAAGCCATATATGACACTTGACAAAACACTTTACAAATCTTTAAACATTTAAACTGGAGTCACAGCCTCAGAAGTGTCACTGCACTGTATTGATTCGGCATGGAAACATAAGCATGTCGAGCATCGCACTTCGCGTTTTTTAATTTACGTAATAACATGGCAACTTCAAATGAAATAATTTAAATGGTTTATAGAATTGCAGCTTTCCGAAGTACGATGAAATTAATTAAATTCAACTAAAACTATGCTTGTTGACAAAATTTCAAGAAATATCATCCGAGTACTTATCAGAGTCGCAAACAGTAGGAAGAGGCTCTCATACGTTTTATAAATTGCCAGGTTACATAGCTAGGGTGTGTATGTTGCAATTGTGTCAAAATGCATTAATAATTAAAGCCGATGGTCACAGATGGTGAAACAAATGTAAATGACGCCTGAATTTTGTTTGTAATCTCAGGACTACATAACACCAAAAATTACGCCAGTTAAGAATCACAGAATGACAGAATAAGAATATTATTAATATCATACAAAGCAGATCGGACTTAAATTCGTAAAATATTATTTAAAAAAAACTTGACAAATAACGTTTGTACTGATATTTAGGTAAACATATTATTATTCATGGTGCATATTTACAATATAAATAATGTTAATTCTTAAATGCTTCATGAACATTTCAACATTCTTGTCGTATATTTGTTTATACTTGATAATTGTTGCAACATGCTTGTTGACTATCCAATATTTGTGTGTTCATTATTCCTGATTCATGAGTGCATAACAAATAAGTTCATTGTCATCAAACTGTACTTTTAAATTCTAACAAACGTGATGAAACTGCATCAGTCATTATGAAACCAGTCATAATCGGTTTTGCCACTACGCGTCATTAACAAAACAATAAGTAACAGGCAGTAAGCAGAATGCAACTAATCCGAATGCAAGTTACTGAAATATAAGAGCAGTTGGCGCACGTTCATTTTCCGTATGTTGAATAAATTACTTTTCGGAAAAAAGAGAAAACACCCGCACCATTTTTATAATCTCCATATAACTCAATACGTTTATTTTTGCCATTAAGATCAGAAGGCCTATTGGGTATACACGAAATTAACTGTCGTTAATCGCTTTTTTTTTATATTGTTAAGTTGCAGTTGGTACTCCAGAAAATATACATGTATTTTCTTCCTAGTCAAAATAATCTACCGATATACATTGTATATCAGCCTCATGTTTATAAAGTAGCCCAACCCCAATCGCCACAGACATGTGCGTGTATTTTACAGATTTCTCTAGTATGTTTACCAGGCTATAATTGCAACGTGTATAAACACATATTTATAATTGTATGTCTATATAATCTATGTGGTATATAGTGAAACCTGAAACTTACACGTGCACGTGTCTATTAAAACTATTGTACCCCTCATTTAGAAAACAATTGTCTTCTACTATTAAAATATCATAGAACATTATTTTTAATCAATTTTGAAAAAACTATGTAATTTAAACAGGTTCTGTTCGGCCTCGTCGCACGGGCCGGGCTACCGAGCTCGCGTTGGCGATTCTCGCGCAGCGCGGGTTAACGGCGGCTGTATGGTAGGGTTGGTCACGCAGGCTAAGTCGAGCTACCGAGCTCGCGAAGCCTGATCGCCGGGCTGCCTCGCTCGGTACCCATGGGGACCAATTGTCTCGGCCTGGCACCGCGGACGCCCAACCACTTTGAGGCAACATTTGCCACACTTATGGGGACTAATAGTTCATAAACACTTATATAGCCAAATACGTTAAAGAATCTCGTCATCTGAGACTACAAGGACGTGCGTATTCGTCACTACTGTGATAAGTTCTAATAAAGGCAGGTATATCCAAATGATTTCAACGCAAATGAAACATTATAAACAAAGACACATTGCGTAATTAGTGGTACAAATACTTGCTATGAATCGGTAAGCTCTGAGTCTTATAAAATTGGTAATTAAATACTAAATACTGAATCATAGTTTATAGTTTTGTGACATCAACATCTAAATCAGGAACGACAACGCTGGCTTATAGCATTGGATAATTTGACACGAGTTAACTTTCTTTAACTCACCATTGAGAAGTAATGATCTATTTTGTACTAAATCAAAACAGTCATTTAATTCGGATGCACAGTACATGTACCAAGGTATTCAAATAAAGATTCCACATTTAAATTTACAACTCTTTCTGTTCCCAAGAACGTACAACCACGACGCATTCTATAAACTGAATAGTATGCATTAGCTAAATGGCGTTAATATGCTCGCTTTAGGTACCACACGTGCAATTGATTGCTCCCGTTATAAACTCGAATTTGGAAAGCACTGCAGACTGGGGCGGGAATAAAAAACCAAGCCGTGTCATACCGTTTTAGCATCCACATTTAATTTTATTACCATAGTTCCATGTAACAATTACTTTATGTCCTATAAACACTGGCTCTACTTCTTTAGATGCGAATGCAAACTCAACCCATGCAACTTCCGGAGTCGGAGCTAATGACAGTTCCTTGCTCAAATTATAAGCAATAAGAAGTTGTTTTTTGTAAATATATATTCAAAATTGTGACAACAGTGTTTTTTTTTATTAAATAAATATTATAACATGTGTAGCAGTCAATATTATTATGTCTGATAAAGACTTAACATGCGGTCTCCTCGATTTAAAGCATAAAATGTCGCCCATTCCATATATGCTTTGCTATATAGCCTTTAACGAATATTTGCATTAATAACGTAATTATACGTTAATATTTGTTAATGAACGTGTCCGACAGTATTGTGGTGTGTGCCGGGCGTACTATCTTAAAGCATAATACAATACACAATGCGTCATGTAAGTGCGTAGATATACACTCGATAACGATAGCACATAAACCAATGTAAACACAGCGGTGTATTATCACGCAACGGGTGATTTAAAGTTTGATTTTAAACAAGTATATTCTTATAATATGATACATCTTGAAGAACTTTATCTGAATACTGAAATTGCCGTTACATTCTTAATATTGTGTTTTATTATTATTTAAGTGGCTTGAGTGGCGAAGATACGACTGTTCATATTAGGTCAACCAATATAAGACTGATCTAGTAATTGCATGAAACAAACAGTGTTTTTTTTACATACGTCATATTAACCTACTTTTAAAATTTGGGTTTTACAGAAGGAAGTTGATTTGGTGACAAAGTTAGACAGTCCGGCGCGATTCGTTTGAAAAGGAGTAAAGTTGGAGTAACTTATAGGCGACGAAATAAAGTTATTGTCTTTTTCTTGAACTATAAACGGAGTAAATTTTATTAAAAGGCAGTTAAACGATTTCAAATCGAAAGTTAAAATGGCGTGTTGTAATTACCATGAAGGACACAATTGCAGTAACGAAACTTCTAGTGGCATGATGGCAGAATGCTTGGCAGTGGATTTCGTACACGACTCGATGTTGAATCTTGAAACAGAAAATGATAAGGACAGCGTCGACATATTATTATGTCCAGTACATAAGGAAAAACTTGCATTTTACTGCAAAACTCATAGGCGTTCATGTTGTTGGAAGTGTGCCTTCTGTTCACACAGGACTTGTGCCGACATTCATGACCTCAATGATGTAGTTGGGAAAGATAGTACAGTTCTCCGAAACTGGATACAACTTGAAACGAAGATATCGGATGCTGAAGAATTGCTCAAGCAGGTACAAACAGAAATACACGAAATAACGTACCGTTTTCCGGAAGAACTACCGGCAAAGTCGTTTAAGAAAAATGAAACAAGCACGCATGCTTTTGTGTCGAAACACCTGTTGAAACAAAGCAAAAAATGCACAAATCCGACCCGCAACTCGATAATGAAAAAATGCATGTATATATCTTCAAATAACCATGACATTACAGGTTTTACAGACGATGGTTTACACGACATAATTGAAGAAATTACCACGTCAGCCGATGGTGAAATTGACAAATACTGGTTGATTTTATGGAACAGACAAAGCTGTTTAGCCAATACATTACTGTCTAATGGTGAACGCATATCGTTCCGCAAAGATACAGGTGAAAAATACATTTGCAGAGATTGATTTCTTACTATTATTCATTAATAGCTGCTACAAATATAGGTGAACATAGGAATACTCAAACTCCAGATACAACAAAAGAAAATTAATAATTATTATCGCAAGCCAGTCTGTTATTTAAGACATTTGATTAATTGCTTATCCTGTACACGATAATACAGACAACTAAACATAAAACTATACTAGATTTGTCAAAGACGCTAGATACCCCGCAATAAATGTTTGGATGCACACGTATCCAGAAGCCAGCAGTCAAAGCGAACATACTTACCCAAAATCATCTTTATATACATAACACGTTAAACAAAATAAAATGCCTTGATTCTACCAGTATTGGTTGCAGCTAAACTGTCTTCTTATATGATCACGTTCACATACCAGTTGTTCAGGTCCAACATGTTTCGAGCAATAAGGCAATTAATTAGAGAAAAGTTGATCACACATTATTTAAGGAATTATATATATCAAGAGTGAAACAATGAAAAAAGACCAAAACGCTCCCAAACTTTTCGCAGCGAAAATTATGTCCTGTACGATCATATTTTGATGCAGGTCATTGAGCAGGGAAAGTAGTTCAGAAACGTAATTGCACACACGTTTATGGGGTCAGGAGTATAATGTTGATTGAAGCTCGGGTTGTCATCTAAAACATAATACCAATAATTATAATAACTGTTAAACCTTTTTTTATGCGCAAATTAAAGCTCTGAAGTTATATTTGTTTCAGAAAAAAGGAAATATGATCGCGATGATGACGAAATGCACGACGGAGGCGACAACCACCGTAGTGATCAAACTCGTAAAAATGTCGGCGGAAATCATGAAAACAAAACAGACCATGGTGATAATGCCCAAGGCGACGATGGTGATAACGATCATGGCGCAAATAATATTGGCAACAATGATCAGGATGACGAGGGAGACAATAGTGAGGAAGAACACGATGATGATGAGAGTGACCTTAATGAAGGTGTTTTTTTTTTGTTCTAACGATAACATTCAATTTTTTATCCGCACAAAGTGTTTTATTTGTTCCAACGGTTCACATTTAACAATTAGTGCAATATTAGAGCTCAACTGACATATGGTACCACCATCATCACTATTATTATGAGCAGCTAAAGCATCAAAAGTTGCAGTAACAAAATCAGAATTTCATTCCACGAAATAAAGTAAATTGAAATTATGTTGCAAGAGGTTAATATCATATGTGTTCACGTTTCTAACATGATAGATAAAAAAATACTCGGTATATTATAGAATGTATTTATTTTAATGAAAAGAACATTGCAATATATGTAGTTTTACTTATTAAACGAAATTTATTGGAAACACGTTCAGAGTACAATTGTTACCGTACATTGATGCCATTATCGATTTAAACCACATTCATATGAAAACGACATTACACTGTACAATTAAATGGTCAATAAACATGAGTATGAACTTATCATGGTATACATTTTGATTCTTATTTATTTTCAACGTGATAAGTTTAATATAAAAAAAAGCAATTTTTAAAGAGTACATACATCTTACTGTGTATTACGAAACGTGTGCAGCATTCAGCTATAATCAATGTTTTGTTGACAGATAATATTGATTACGACGACAATGACAATGAGCCAGCAATATCACTCTCGTCATATAGGACAGGTACATTTAAAGATCAATGTAATCGTTTTATCTGACTTTTCAAGTGTTTCTTAACTTATAATTATGAGTGGTATAGTCATTTCCTGAACGTGCTTGTGCTATAAACTTATCTGGTATTATAGGTCACACAATAACGTTATTGTTTCTTTAAATATACTAGTTCAGCATCTAATTTTATATTTCAGTTGATCTAAGTTACTCGGGTTACAGGCTAAATCGCTCAAGTAAGCCCCAATGTTTTTGTGCTTGAATAACCTGTTTAAAATATATAACAATAACAGTTAACCTACCTTTACAGCGATTGGGAATCATAAAATTGATAACTACCTAACAGGGTATGTAATTTAATACCTTTTGACGTTTTGTGTAATCGGATAGTGTTCACTAGCGATTCAATGAAATCTAAGATACCACATCACTTGCTTTAAAGAGAAAGAAGGTTTACGTTTACAAAACATGTTCAACGTTTTCTTTCGCCCATCAAATAAGTTATATAGTCGATAGAAAATAGTACATATAATAAAACCCGCATATTATTCGGCATTTCACTTGTTTATACAATTTAAAAAAAGCTTTGTGATACCTCCTTCTTTATCACAGCGAAAAGCTGCATATGTTTTTTGAATTTTCATGTAACCGGAAGACTTTGCAGATGGATGTCCACAAACAATAGGTAAGCGCGCAAAGAAACTTTATTCCCACTATATTAGACCACATATGTAATAAAAAAAGTCAATGTCTTACGTTTAACCTTGTAAAGATAAGTTGTATGCTTTATATTGTTAATGTAAATTTATTTGCTTTAATTCAAACGAAATTACAAATATTTATATGTAATTTCTTTGGGAACAGTATAAAAATGGATTATCAATAATATATTGCAAAGGCCATTTTGGGCATGAGTGTTAAATGTTCTATATGGTAATTTGCAAAAAGAAAATTGTATTTCCTTTTACAGTGGACCTACAATTTGCAAACAAGAATATTCGAATGTCAGGTAAATGAAATAATAGTTTTCGAATAATCTTTAGGTGTGTATTGTTTTAACGAATACGAAAACCAGAATTTATAAAAAAAAGTATTATAATTTTCCAAATGATAAGTAGACTTTGTAATATGCCCAGGAATCGTATGGTATTATCCTATGAAAAGTCGATCATACATTATGACAGTATTTCATTGTGTTTTTAATTTAAAAAAAAAAAAAAAAATGTCTTCCAAATTGTTAAATGTATTTAACAAATTAATTTTTTTTAATGCATAAATAAGTAATATAGCCGGGTTGTTGCAACACAATAGTGTTAATATAAATAATGTAACTACCAACTGACATATACCCATCTTTTAGCCTAACATTCGGCCTGCCTCCTTACCATCTTACTATAAGTATGCATAATTGTTTCAGGCGAGTACTCATCGTTACCCTACCCAGCCTAGGTATATGCGAGGTGCGTTTATAATGTTAGATATTAATATGTGTTTATCTCCGTTTTTTTACTCATTGAATTGCATATTGAAATTGAATTTTAAAAAAAAAAATTGTTTGTATAAATCGGTTGTAAAAATTGTTTGTTAAAATAGAGAATTGTAATTTAGAACATATACATATTGCAACGCTTGAAATATATGTACTTGTCAGATAGGAAAATGTGACACAGCTACAACTGTTGTCGTACATGATTTAAAATGCAGTTCACATAGATATTTAATTGGAGATAACAACTGCATGTGCCAGACATATCAAGAGACCATTTAACAACATAATAAAAGCATACATTAATGCATGCATATGTAACATATGCATAACTGATACATATGTGCTTGCAAAAACCGTTCTGCACGAAAAATAAATTACTATGCGTACAGAAAGTCGTCTTACATGTTAAATGGTTATTTGTAATTTATTAGATAACTATGATTTATATACCGATATAACGATTGTCTGCTAATGTTCCAGGGAGGGGGGCGAGTACTAAAAGCATCTCGTTAACGAAGATCGACTATGTTATGTGAAATACAGACGTGCTTTTGGAGAATACCATTACAAGTTCGTTTGTTCGAAGCAGAAGGTGACATTGTATCGTTTACATGCGTTACGGTATCGTGTAACTGGTTATATAATAGAAAGAACACAACATTATTGAACCGGGATATTAGGTGAGATGTTAGACTTTGCGTTTTTAGGTTTTATTTAATTAGTTGAAGTGATCTGGTGAAATATATAGGTAGAGTACATATTACCGTAAAATTTACTACATGTTGTATGTTGATTTAAATTTGTTGAACGTCGTAATAAAGTAAACCAATTCACTTGCAGTTATTAATTGCAAACAGACAATATGCATTGTAAATATAGCATCAAGCATAACAGCGTTGTGTATTTATGGCTAAAATATGCGGTTGAGTAAATTTTAAAAAATGGTTAAATAAATAGTTGTTTACTTTTAAGATGTCAACGAAAATGCTTTTTTGTATGCAGTAACTTCAGTGTTCGAAGAATATTTCGGATATGTAAATAATGCATGTAAATATATTATATATACACGTTACTTGTTTAGAACGATGATATTATTTGTATTACTATATACTTAGTTATGGTTGTAGTTGTATGCGAACGTATACTGGTATTGATATCGCTTTCATAGTTTGCACAAGTAAATGGACATTCAAGTAAAAACCTGCTTATTAAGATTCTATAACATTAATACACAATAAGAACTCAAAGTCCATTACTATCGTTCCATAATGCTAAATTGTATTTTCATACTGTTTTATATGTGCTCGGTGTAACTGTCTGATTGTTGTATAATAGAATTTAAAAAAAAAACAACAATGTCTGATACAAATGTCGCTGGTAATGTCTATATTTTATTTTATTAAACTGATATTGTTGTAATTGGTATTTGCTAGCATGTATCATCAATTCATAATGTACTAAATTTCACTAATCATGTTCTAAATATACTAAAACACTGTGGAAAAGACATAATTGCACACTACAAAGTATTGAGTTTCAAGGTGATTTGCAGTCCACGTCGGCTTCAAATATGTCATTAGTACTACCTTGTTGCAACGCAAGATTAAGTATATGCACAATCGAATTTGAATCACTCTCACAATTGTATGCAATGTAAATTGTTATAACACATTATTTTTGTTAGTGTTTCGTTGTCTGTGTCGTGAGATGTACATCGTGTACAAGTGAATATATAGCACATGATTCAACCAAATGTAGAGTGTTGAAATGCTTTAAGTTATTTTTTCTAAATGTAATATGAATTTTTGTGAATATAGTTTAACATACGTTATATACGGAAGGTATGTAGTAATATCATTTTTCATGTGTAGATCTATCGCGACGTGCATTACATTATATGAATGTTTCATGGAGAAGTTGTACAAAGTGCATACCTGTCAGAAGTGTAGACTTATCTGTTTCGTATTTATGTTCATACTTATATACAGTGCTCCTAAAAAAGTTTCGTTCGCAGCTATCGCCTTTCACCTATTTTAATAGTTTATGTGACACGTTATTTATAAAGATAAGCATACTTTTTTGGAGTAAAACAGTTGATGCCTAGTGACACAGATTGAGTCAGTTAATAACTACATTTCGTGTTGAAGATTTAGATCATGCGGTTTAAACCACGTGAGTTGATACTTATTTTTGAATCAAACCTGGTGGTGATTTCCATAAAAGGTGCTATATTATTGATTGACCGTAAAAATGACCGTACTATGTACATGCAGTAAATTGTTTCAAAATAGTGGCATGTTCATGCACAATTTTTTTATGTCAGTTTTATAAAGTTTTAATTTCGTAATTAGATATATCAACACACGATGTATTGCACCGTACAAATAACCAACAAAAAACAACATTTTACTATGCGTATTGTTCCTGTTTAAACATTTTATTGGACCGTAAAGATACATATACAAATAACAAAGCTACAACATATAGTTAGATCAATTTTATTTTTAATATATCTGAGTATCAAATTTGTATGGCATATGTGTGTTCCAATATCAGATATTGACATTGTATATTGCTTTATATGTCTTTTTTGTTTATGTTACTTAACTTAAGTGTGATATTGCGAGTTATAGAGACAACCGAAGAGACGACCTTGGCTTGGGTCTTTTAGTGCCTCTGGTAAAGCACCTCGGTTTTAATTCTCAAGAAATAAACGAGTTAGTTGGTTAGGGTGGAGGTGTGGATAGGACCTGATACCCTTGAGATCTTGCACCAGTGCATTTTCAGTAGACCATGAGTCCGCTCATAGTGCCGGGAAGGATTTAATAATTCTATTTTTTATTAGTCAGTATTATGACAAATGACTCCAAACTAGCCAACGCGATCTAGCTGTAGGTGTGTCAAATTTAACCAACAAATGACTCCCGCTGAGAGAACAGCCAATCATATTGTGCCGCTAGTTTAATATTATCAAATGCCAATTTTTGAATGCAAAGAACTTGCTGCAATCTTGTTATATATTTATATATGTCATTTATATTTGATTTAACAACAAACACTACTTTTACACGCCAAACATTACACTAAGCCACACAATAAAAAGTGAAAATGAATAGTGTGTAATTGACTAAATTGATGTCATACAACAGACACAACGAGACAATTCTGTGGACCCACCTATGAATGGCCAATTCAAAAACATATTGCTGGAATACAGCGCTGGATAGGCATGTCAAACCCATAGCCCATAATAAATTACAAAACACACAGTATCCAAGCAAGTTAATCGCTCGGTTGTAAGATATGTTGAATGCATGTACAGACATTTGGTTTGGTGTTTTGTAATGTGTTTATTTGTTTTGATAATAAAATAATGGATATATTTATTCATTCTATATGTGCGTTTTTATTGTATTCGTTCTAAACGGCCGTACGTGTGTTTTATTTAAAAAAAACTACATGCTCTTGTTTCTCGCCAATTGTTTTGGAAACGTAAACTTGAAACACTGCAAAGCAAATGATGTTCCATTTAAAATATGCAAAGCAGTTTTAAAACATTTATAAAGGGCGCTTACCAATAAAGCATAATTATGTAAGGTAAAATATAAAAGAAATAGGGCCTCCACGTATTAAAGTGTCTGACCAGTCAGACAAAAAACGATGAACGGACCGAGGCTGAAGGCTTCGTATACAGTTTGCTGTCTGACTGGCAGAATACTTTAATGCGAGGATTTCTGAATTAATGTGAGATAACTATAATATTACCGCATAGCTATATTAGTTTTAATACAAATAATACATGAAAAGCATTCACACAACATTCATCAGCACTGCATCAAATGAGTTAAATAAAAACAACATTCCAGTCTGACCCCTTGTGTTATTTTCCTTAACATGGCTCAGGTTACCATAGTCATTACACGACTATGGTATGGACATATCTCTGAAGGTGTGTCATGCGGACCCAAGGCATACCAAAGCCATGTTGTTAACTGTTTATTTAATCCTTTAACTGAAACATTTACTATTTAATAAACAAAAATGGTAAACCTACTTTAGCACAATTAATGAACGTCAAAGCAATAAATGCTTGAGAAAGTTATTGCTATTCGACAAGTACGATACAAATGAAGTAACCAAATATGACGTCATATATTCGTGTTTATGATTACATCCATACCTGATGAAGAGTAGAATTCAACACAGTGATCTTTATCTCTTAGGCATTCCCCTGATAAATGCCTCTTAATTTGTTCTTTGGTGGTTAAATAGTTCAATTGCTGAATTCAAAATAAAGCGTTCTAGTAAACACCAGGCCGACTAGGGGCCTGGGGCGTGGGCAAAAAAGATTTCACTGTGCTCAATCCGGCAATACGAAGGACCAATTATCAAGTCTAATTGCTGATGTAGAGGACATAAAAAACCAGACCAGATCCATTTGAACATGTGAAGCTTCTGATGAAGTTAAATTTCTACATGATGATGATGGTGGTGGTGGTTGTAGTGGTGGCGATGATGATGATGATGTTAATGTTGATGATGATGATGATGATGATGATGATGATGATGATGATGATGATGATGATGATGATGATGATGATGATGTCCAATAATGACAGAGGATGAACTTAGATGCCTTATAATGGATGTATAACAGATACAGCTTGCAAGAGTATGTACATATTAATAGGAATTCGCTGTGCTTTTAGTTCCAAAATCGACACATGTCACAAAAAAAATGTTTATGAGATCGCTCATGAGGCTGCATAATGTAGTGATCCTGAGTGTGTATCAACACGCCTACATAATCAACTTTCTAGACTCACGAAAGTAGGGAAGAATTTGGAAGTATATCTGCAATTTCAATGTATTGTTGTTACTGAAAGATTTTCGATTTTGCTGTGGTCTTGTGTTGGGTAGTAGCTTGAGTAGCCGTAGAAAACCCAATTTTTCCGGTATGGTGGCAACCAACCAAACGAACAAATGGGTCCGGGAAAGGGAATACAAACCAGGTCGCCTAGGTGAGAAGCGCGTGTACCAACCATTGTTCCAACCGGACAGTCCAAAAGCAATATTCGGGCATACAAACGTTTCAAGGAATGGTCAGTTGGTGCATGGTTCTGCAGTTGTCCCGTCGGAGTTCATGAAGTTGGAACATTTTCGAGCGTTTCAAGTGCACTGTTGTATCTATGTTTTCGGCGCCACCAAGCCGATCCCATTTCCTATGGTCCAAGCAATTGGCTTCATACATCTCAGATGCTGCTAACGTGCGTGTCGTATTAATCAACCATACGGGGATCTAACTATATAACCTGCATTAGCTGAATTGGTGCCGTTATTAAACAAGTTATGCATACCAGATTATTTTTTAATCATTTTTGTTTCATGAATGAAGAGTGATTGTTTCCCACAACGCTAAATCATATTTAGTATTACTTGCAAATGTAGCTAGTTTATTCTTTACCCGTATACAAGTGTCAGAATGTTTGTTTCTGTTCTTTCGTACATATAAATGTTCGAATTTAAAAAAAAACATATGCAAAGACAATGTAATTTTCTGCATAGATTAATAAATATATGTTATAAGACTACAATACGAAATAAGCACTTTCTGTTGCACAAACAACCTATTTATGAGAAAAAGTTTCTACGCGATCAAGATGTGAATACGTTATATTTGAACAAATTACGTCCTGCTATGAAACGGTATCAGTTGTTTGAGTTAATAATGATAACCCTATGACTTAAGTTTCTTAGTACTCGTCTAAGGTTCTTGTTAACTCTTGAACGGGATATAAAATATAAAACGTAACAGAAATGATTTTGGTTCAACAAATCCATGTTTTAGGAAATTACACACATTTCTTTTACATGTCAACAATGTGACATCGTTGCAAATCAAAATAGAGACTCGCTCACAAAATTGAGAATAATATGAAAAGTGTGTTATTGTGAAGGTTTAACAGTAGTATCAGAAATAGCGGTGGTAAAAAAAACTTAAATTAAAACGATGACTGTTCAAAACGCATCCGTCATTTGCGTTGTGTAGACATACAAGCAACGCGTTTTTATAATATATAAAAATATGTTTGAACCAATTTTCAGTATATTGAATAAACATAATTATTCGTTTTAAATATGTTATCTGTTAACGTTTGGTTTTAGAAAGTTTCTTATTAAAATGTCCAATTATGTATTCGCAATCAAAATTGTTGTGTTTTAATAATTATTGATAGTAAATTGTAGAGGAACAAGTGCTGGTAGTAGCAGAGGTAGTGGTAGTTGTAGTAGTAGTTGTTGTGGTTGTATATTTTGAAAAAAACAATCTTGTCGCCATGCAGTTGGTTTTGATAAAACTATATAAACGAACGTTAAAAACACAAATAAACCAATACTGATATCTTGAACGACGAGGATCAACTCTCTTCCTTTCTTACCAAGCGTTATGATGCTATAATTGTACTACACAAGAAGCCTTTGATACTTCAAGTTGTTTTCAAGAGACGTTTGAAGATCGAAAGGCTTACATACAAACTTAAATGCTATGCCAATTGATTTTGGTTGGAGAATCTGACAGTTCTGAAAAATATTTGTTATTCAATCCTTTTCTATTCTTGAAACATTAAACTTACAACCACCGATATTTCAACTGACTTAACTATATTTTATCAATATACAATATATATGATTTTATGCCAATACATTGAGGTTGAGGTCTGACTATTTTGAAACTGTATATGTAATTCAGTTCTTATATGTTGAAACACAATACACTACCAATTGGCGCTAGCTTATCTGATAGCTATCAATCACAGTTAAATTTTTTTTAAAAAGCAAACTTGTCGCTACACGTAAAATAAATGTGTTCATAATTTATAAAGATTCTGAAATTCCCCGGTCAATACATATCATTTTGTGGTGAGGGTTTCAGATAAATACGTTTTCAAGAACACATTCACACTAATTGTAGTGTTTAGGTAAGTATCACGTGAACTCTTCTTATAATGAAGAAAAACACTCACATCTCCCAAGTAGTGGCTGAAGTGTGTGGGCACGACTATGCATTAAAACGCTTGACAGCAATATACAGAACTTCCGTCTTCATTTGTGAATGTCTAAAGTAATATTTTAAAGTGACAATTACACAATATAACACGAACAAATATTATAGAAGTTTATAATTTTAGGTTGAGAATTCCATTTTAACATATCATTGTTCGTACTGATATCTGTAAATCCGTTACAACTTGATCAGGTAGGGTTCCTTTTAATGCTTATGAAATATATAAATGTTTATTAACTACCTCAAAATATATGTATGTATATGAATATACAGTAATAGAATCTGCATTAAAATCTTCCACTCAACAAGACGTAACACATCCCGATGACCACACGGTTAATGTCAAACTGTGATTGCGAAACATGGATTGATAAGGAATTGTCATAATCAAAATACTTTTCAAGAATCTAAGCGCTGTCGTGCATGATGTAAGTGGAAGACGAACAGGTAAATAGAGAATAATAGGTAAGTGTTGATTATAGATCAGGTTTATCATGCGAGGCTTAAAAAACAAAAAGCACGAGCCTTGGCGAGTGCTTCTTCGTTTTCGTGCCCAACATGATAAACCTGATCTATAATCAACACTAACCTATTATTCTATTTATCCCACTTTTTTCAGTAAACTTTTTATTTAAACAACATTAGTTTAACTGGATAATTTCGCTGGATTTATGACGTCATTTTGTCGGAAAATTGGCGTCATTTCGTGCCGCATATTATAGCAGAAATTTAATCAACGGGGCTGTAATCAACCGAATTTGCTGTAAAAGTGGGATAAATAACCGGAAACGTACAATTTCTAAACAATTACTACAAACAATGCCATTGCAATTAGTATCAATGGAAAAGTTTAAAATCAGATAAAGATATCATTGATATACAATCGCTTTTTTACTTCATTACCAAAATGCCTTCTCCAAAATGAGAAACAAAATTGGAAAATTTAGGAAAAGAAAATACAATATAAGCATTGGATCCATTCAAGTGATCATAGAATACTCTTATTTTCGTACTACCCCTAGCATATACAATAATATTAGTGCATTGTGTCAATGTATGACTATAGCGTAAGCATGGGAACAAGAACATGATGTAATTACTAAACAATAGTTCCGCGGTCGGAGACATATGCCCCCTAAACAGGGCCTTGATTTTTTCGAAGGGGGCATAATGAAGAAAAAACGGAACGGAACAGCCTTTTTAATATTTGCATGACTTTGTAGTCGGACCGCTGTATAAGTATTAAGTTGAAATCGTCCCAGAGCACTTGACTAGCAATACTTATGTCCTAAAAGTAATGTATCATAATGAACACAGAAACTGTTCATATTTTGTTATCATTTGGGGATCATACGTTGATGAGAGTTCTGAGAATAACGACAAGAAGACTCTGATAATCATTGAACGTTCACATGAGAAGCAATTGCTAAGTCTTGAAATAGTGTCGTATAATGGTTGCTTAATATAAAATGAACATTGTTGCAATTATTGGCAAATTAATTATGGTAGTCAAATTGTGAATTTATACGCAATTAAACCATTTATCGTATGAATTACCTTATGCTACTTTAATATTACAATATCAGTGAATAAATATTGTTAACTTGCTCCGTTGCGAAATGGCACTTGCAATAACATGTTTAAAACCTAATATGTATACATTTATATGTCCCGACTACATGTTATAAATTGTTTCAATATGGTGCTGTTCACCATCTGAACTTCGGAAACGTGTCAAGCATTTTCGGAAAATATGAAGCATGGACCTCAAGTGGCAGATATGTAATTATTTTAAATTAGAAAAACTGTTTACTTTGCATGCATAAGTGTTTTTTTTCCAGTGAGTATGTGCTGCGGTTAATGAGCCGAATAAAGTGAAAGTGCCCAACTATAATTAACCACAATAAAGTATTCCATTCGAGAGGTTAACACTAATAACATGAGCGACATTTTGCACTCAAATGAACATTGCAGTGTCGTATCCAATGCATGCCGATGCATCCGCCAGCATTCGGATTAATCAAAAGAGGCTCAATACAAACAATCAGAAAGTTTACTTTATTGTACCCTTCCGCTAAAAGATCAATCACAATGATTTTCACTGTTTCCATCTCAGTATTAAAATACATAGGTAGCATACTACACAGAAGCACATTTTGAATTAAATATGAAAATTTCAGTTCAAATGATAAATTCACTTTATTCTGAATTAAGCGGGTTGAAACATAATATAAATGGGTTATTCCGCAACGCAATATACGGTTAATCCTCTTCCATGTGTGATACCCTAGTATTGAAAAATTTCAAGAACATAATCTTCTATATATGAAATAAAAAGCATTGCACGGTTAATCCACTTCAGCAAGTGCCATCTTAAGCATTTATTGATTTAAAGAATAGTATCCTAAATATTGTACAACTATTTGTCATCACTAATTCCCGTCTACATAGGATATCGTAGTTATCAATTATTTAAATAACTTGATCTTAACTATGGTACAAGTGTTTGAAATATTTGTCGAACCAGAATCGTAAGGTCATTACCCATTGTTTAATAGTTTTAAAATCTTTTCCTATTCATGTTAAGCTATATATGTTCTCCACTCTAAATGGTATCGGCTGCGCGGATAATTTGTTTCGAATTTATATGCGACGAAATTTTAAAATTAAAATTGATTAACTGAATAAAGCTCATGATCCGGATGTGTATGCATACGTGTTATAAGTTCAATTCACAAATCATAACCAGAATTACGTTTATACCAGTGTACTACTTTTTAGTGCTAATTGTTAAGACTGTATTCCGTATCGATTGTATGTACCTACAACGACAATCTGTGAGCGCGTGTCGTGCAAGATGAACTTCAAGTGCGCTTGCAAACCACGTGTCCATTTACGCCTTAAATATTAAACGCATTCACGGTGTTCATAGTGGCATTGAGCTATGGACGGAATTACAACGTTCGTTCTCCTTTTTGGTATGTGTATTGTATTTGTTTACACGAATCGTTAGTTATTGAAGGACGCTTGTCCTTCAAATGATGCTATATAATTAATAACATAAGTAATATAGAACAACTTGTGTAATTGTTTCTAAAAAACATGACGATTAATTTGACGTATTACAACCAACACTTCAATAAATCCATGTCAAACAAATTCATAATATTTTACTGACGTTTTGTTTATCATATTGTGTGTGTGCATTACAATAGATCCTGGCAAAGTTATGACAAATATTGAATAAGCAGCGTGACATTAATGTAATAGAATGCATTCAATGCATACTTTGGAGACTGATGCGTGCGCTGTTAATCAATGATGATCATCCCATAATCGCATTACGTTTGAGAAATGATTGTTATATGTTATGATGTGTTAGCTTTTAACATAAAACAATGTATAACTGTGTAGATTTGTCCCAACATCGATACTTTGTGTTTCGTTTATTGTGGGGTTGTTTTTTGCAGCATTACTTTATCCTCGGATCGAGGTTAATGGTAAGTTGTTGATACAATGCTTTTACTATTTATAACATGATGATGATGTTATCATTTGATATTAACACTGATGCTATTAATACTATATACATCGTTACACCGACGAATTAATAGTTGATGGGCGTACATCGCAAATGTCATTTGTAAATGTACATTTATTTTCGTTCCCCGTTCTTAACATGTCGAACTTCAATATTATAGTCTGTTTGTCGATTATCGTCCTTCTTGCTCAATACTTTGTAAGTTGCTTTATCTACGTGTATATACGTTAGTATTTTTGTCATCACTGTATTTTGTGAGTTGTTTCTTTCATATATTGCGTTGTCTATGTCTCCTCTTATTTTGCATACATGGTTTATGTTGTCGCTTGTCCTCGTTTAACTGTAATGTTGTGTTTTCGCACGATCCTGGTTAAAACTATGAACTGTCGCTTGGTCCTCGATTACGTTATACTTTCTGTGTTGCATGTTCTCAGTTCAAAAATAAAACGCGCAAACCTAGACCAAACATCATACTGTGTCAGCCGCTTGTTTCTCGCTCAAATAGTGCATGTAATTTGTCTCTCCTAATCCCCTACAAACATTAAATTCTGTGTCTGGTTGTTCATAATAGATCCTTAAGTGAACTGCAGTTGTCGATGCATACTCATTCCAAAATTGAATGTTTGTCGTGTGTTTCTTATTTGTACCATGTACACCATTATGCTGTTGTTTTTTCTCTCAGTTAATCTCCTCAAGACATTTTAACGTTTTGGCCCTCAATTGTTAAGTGTAGTTTGATTTTGTCCCCCTTGTTAATTCGTTCTGTATGTTATGATCTCCTCATTCTTACATCAAATTTGTCAATCTGGCCTTGAATATATTTTGTATATATATCTTGTATTCATTCATTTGACCTGGGTTGACGCATATTCCTCGTTCACACATTGAATTTCGTTTTCGCGTGGTTCCCTGTTTACTTTACATAGCTGAGTGTGTGGACGACATAACAATGAACTGTACCGTGCTGGACGAATTGTTCCACGTGTGCAACGGGAGTAAAGAACACGCTGCTCTGGTCTGTCCAAAGACTTGTGATCTCTGCAATTATGGTGAGTACATAGATGTGTCGAGTAAGCTAAACGTTTGATGAACATGCGAATTCCATACATGTAAATGGTGTCATTGTTATGAACATCTAACAGTAAAAACACAACAACTAGTCGTCTTACTTTAATAAACATATGGGAATGTATCTCTTAAATATATGTTGTCGATTCTACGAAAAACATTATATAGTATTACGAAAAGCAAACTACGGTTCTATGTCTAAGATATGACTTCACTCACCCTTTTTTAGTTAACGGGAACTGGTCTGAATGGTCTGAGTGGTCAGCTTGTATCAGCACATGTAGCAACTCGACCCAAATGAGAGCGAGGTCATGTACAAACCCTCCTCCATCACCGATTGGTAAAGATTGTGAAGGGCAATCAGAGGAATATAACCATTGCATCTTGGATCCATGTCCCGGTAAATCTTCGTAGTATAATGAATATTAATTTATATAATAATAATAAAAGTAGTAGTAGTAGTAGTAATAGTAGTAGTAGTAGT
>VMBQ01003952.1:0-18480 GCA_007657795.1 Dreissena rostriformis
TTTATTGTCTGTTCATTTTTACTTGACAACATAATGCACAATTTGAGTATACTTGGGTTTATGAAAAATTTACGGTGTATATATGTTTTTCGGATGTCATGCAATACAGGGCACTTTAACATGAAATGTAACTCGTTTTCTATTTCACCAGTATTGCACATTGGGCAAAACCGTTGTTCTCTAGTTATACCGCTATATCTGCCAGTTTCAATTTCTATCGGAAGTGTTCCGGAACGAAGTTTATATAGTTTTGCACTCCTCTTTTTTTCTATCTCGTTGCCACGACATAGCTTACTCGTGACCACGATATAGTAAGTCGTGGCCTCGAGATACTAAGTCGAGGCCACGAGATAGAAAAAAGAGAAATGCAATTTTAAAAAAGAGAGGTGAATGTCACCTCTTTGCCAAAACAATTGATTTCAACTGTCCAAATCTTAGCCATTGGAAATCCTTTCAACATCACATACAATATCAACCTATCAACCCTTATTATTTGATATAAAATACCAGTGGTCATGAAAATCGGTCAGCACTGAGATAGTTGTAGGTTTGGCCAAAGTCTAGCACAATCCAGGATAAGTTTATTGCTAGTCACTGTTAGCACTATGCTACTGGTTAAGATAAATGCAGGACTCTCTATAAAGGTATATTCCAATATCCAGATAATAAAGCATGATTTAAATTATTAAAACTGAGACTTAATATACTAGTATTACAAGATTTTAATGGAATATTCATGAGTTCTTGGTTGAACATATCATTATAATATAAAGCTTCACATATGTAAGCATGTTTTGTTTTTTTTTTGTCTAGGCAAACAGAAAGGAAATTCTGGGCATCCTAAAGTTAATTTTATATTTAATAATTGTATTTTCAATATTGTTTGTGTAATAGTGATGCACATGCAGCGAGACAAAGAGGTTAAACGTGGGTGTTGTCTGAAAGCAGTGTTACAGTGTCCCATCTCCAATCATCTTTAGTTTACAGGTTTTTCTCCTGAATTTGAATTTATTGTTTTTAGTTGTTCACATGTGAACAACGATTTTTACCATAATCTTACAAACACATGACAAAAATACTTCCATTTATAAAATCACACAGAAAAAGCAATCCACACAAAAAGTAGCATTTTAGTGCATAATTTGGCACAGTCAACTTATTCAATTATTTTATTTAAGTTATGCGCAAGGTGTGTAAATGACAGTAACACATTGATTTTTTTAACTAAGATTTTTTAAATACATAAAATTAATAATTATGTTATTTTTTAATTATATAATTAATAAAATAAATGGACATTTTCAAGTTTTACTTTGATTTTCATGTTAACATTTTGTGTTCTATTTTCTAGAAAATATTAACATGTAAAAGACAGAAATCATGTTTGAATGTCCAATCCCATGATTTGGTCGACAAAACATTTCGATGTTGAGGTTTTTTTTAAGTAACATATACTTTAATACAATAATGGTTAAGCACATATCAATACTTAAAAAAATAATTAAAAGGATGCAATGTCCAAACTTTATTTTAAACCTCAAATATGTGAGTACAAAAACATTCTGTTGTAAAAATCAAGAAACTATTCGATTGACATAACAGTTATATTCCATTTGCCCTCACAGGACAGTTTGAAATATAGACCAACCAGAAACAACTTACTTTATCAGGCAGGTAAAATGCCATTCAGGAACAATTCAATGAAACACTAGATGTAAAAAAAACTCCTGACGTAACAAATGGTAACACAAAGCTCATAATTACTAAAAAAATAGTTTAATGCTGTTCTTTTCATCGTTTTAATTGTTTTAGCGTCCTAATTAATAAAAGTATGAAAGAAAGAATAATATTTTTTATTTTTTTTTAACTGACATCAAATTCACAATGGCAAGACTGCCATCTAACTACTGTTAGTTGTATTTTAACCTTGTCACCAAACCATTCTTCTCAAAGTAAAAAAAAACTTCACACGGAACAGTTAAAATACAATAGAATCAATGGCGATGCATTTTCTGAATTAAAATCAAGTATTATGCTTCTCCTGATTAGAGGAAACAGCTTCACGGAGCAATGAGGAAGTAAAGCGTCCGGAGGTAGAACTTAGAATGAAAATCATGCGTCCAGGTGATTAACAAATTATTATACAGTACTTAAGATAAATGCCTGCAATTCATTAAAATGCACATTCAGCAATAACTAATATACGGTATTTCAAACAAAAAATATTTATAAGTTTTTTAAGTATTTGCATACATTGACACACAATTAATCTGATTGTTTTTGTTTTAGAGAATATTGATGCAGGAGGAGTTTCACATGAAGGAAGCGGAATTGGTGAACTGATTGTTATATTTTCACACAAGTAACATTGAATAATACAAATTAGCTAAATAAAACTCAAGGACCTTCATTAATAAAATTTCAGCCAATATTTCCTCCATGGTATTGATCACCACTTTGTCACAAATTTTTGATGTAGACTTAGTCAGATATTTTTGGTTTTGTTTCACAGCCGGGTCGATTATCAGTCAATTCAATGAAGACCTTGGTGCAGCAAAACAAATCGTAAAAAAATCCATATTTCCTGAAGGTAAGATTATTATAACTTTACACTGTGCAAAGAAAACATGATTGAGTGTTACTAGAGTTATCACTGAGAATGAGAAACAGACTCATATAGTTTAACATTTGTTATTACAATCTGTCAATATGTTATTAATGCTGTGATCTTTAACCTNATATATAAAATGATCATATATATTTTATATATAAAATTATCAATCTACTTGCGTTATTAATAGTGTGTATATCGTTATGTCACCTATTTTCGCGACGTACTTTCGATTTCACATCGCGAAATTTTATTACCGAATATATTGAAAATATGAACTTTTTTTCAAGTAATGTAATATATACCAGTCTTGATATTTTAAAAAATTTAAACAATTTTTAAAAAAAAACACGGTATTTTAGAACTTTTCTTTTTTCGCCATTCATGGTTAACAGTCCATTCGTGGTTTACAGTCCCTTTAAGTGCTGCATTTTGACCCGAATGTTTGAACTTGACCTTTTAGGTTTCTAGGTGGTTTGTATGCAAAACACTCTTTCTTTATTATGAATATTTTTGCTGGGTTACCTTAATTAATAACCCCGAAGTAATGCATTAAGATTTTAAACAATATCTATAGTGAAATCGGTGATATGTACTTAATTAGATGTATGCAAACCATTACCTTGGCATTTACAAACATGTTAGCTTCATTCCTAAAATTATAACCTTTTTGTTCACAGAGTGTTCTGAAGACAAAAAGCTTCAATCAATGGCAGGCAGAGATGGTAATTAAATGAAGTGTATTTGAAAATTTCATTGTTACATGTACCTTCATTTCATTTTTTTGTAAGAAGTAAACTGTTTCACCATTATAACAAAAAACATGTTCTTCAATGTCAAAGCAACAAAACAAGCTGCCAATAGCCTAGAATTTGCTAAATTCTAGCAAATTGCATTCTACGGGTCGCTAGACTTGCAGATTTTAGACCGATTAGTCCCTGGGGTCAAAAGTAATGAGTTTAGCTGGAAAAAGATATAGTCCATAACTCCCAATTCTAAAAGATATCATGTATGATAGTATGGCAAATGCCCCTATCTGAAGCCTTGTCACTCATAGGTTCATTAAAAGAAGTTTTTGTCCATAAAAAGGTTTTAGTACTTTAGTAGATTGATCATCATCGTCATGTGCTAAACCCAGGAATGCAAATTGTGCATGTGTAGTGAATTGTATATATTTTATATATAAAATGATCATATATATTTTATATATAAAATTATCAATCTACTTGCGTTATTAATAGTGTGTATATCGTTATGTCACCTATTTTCGCGACGTACTTTCGATTTCACATCGCGAAATTTTATTACCGAATATATTGAAAATATGAACTTTTTTTCAAGTAATGTAATATATACCAGTCTTGATATTTTAAAAAATTTAAACAATTTTTAAAAAAAAACACGGTATTTTAGAACTTTTCTTTTTTCGCCATTCATGGTTAACAGTCCATTCGTGGTTTACAGTCCCTTTAAGTGCTGCATTTTGACCCGAATGTTTGAACTTGACCTTTTAGGTTTCTAGGTGGTTTGTATGCAAAACACTCTTTCTTTATTATGAATATTTTTGCTGGGTTACCTTAATTAATAACCCCGAAGTAATGCATTAAGATTTTAAACAATATCTATAGTGAAATCGGTGATATGTACTTAATTAGATGTATGCAAACCATTACCTTGGCATTTACAAACATGTTAGCTTCATTCCTAAAATTATAACCTTTTTGTTCACAGAGTGTTCTGAAGACAAAAAGCTTCAATCAATGGCAGGCAGAGATGGTAATTAAATGAAGTGTATTTGAAAATTTCATTGTTACATGTACCTTCATTTCATTTTTTTGTAAGAAGTAAACTGTTTCACCATTATAACAAAAAACATGTTCTTCAATGTCAAAGCAACAAAACAAGCTGCCAATAGCCTAGAATTTGCTAAATTCTAGCAAATTGCATTCTACGGGTCGCTAGACTTGCAGATTTTAGACCGATTAGTCCCTGGGGTCAAAAGTAATGAGTTTAGCTGGAAAAAGATATAGTCCATAACTCCCAATTCTAAAAGATATCATGTATGATAGTATGGCAAATGCCCCTATCTGAAGCCTTGTCACTCATAGGTTCATTAAAAGAAGTTTTTGTCCATAAAAAGGTTTTAGTACTTTAGTAGATTGATCATCATCGTCATGTGCTAAACCCAGGAATGCAAATTGTGCATGTGTAGTGAATTGTATATATTTTATATATAAAATGATCATATATATTTTATATATAAAATTATCAATCTACTTGCGTTATTAATAGTGTGTATATCGTTATGTCACCTATTTTCGCGACGTACTTTCGATTTCACATCGCGAAATTTTATTACCGAATATATTGAAAATATGAACTTTTTTTCAAGTAATGTAATATATACCAGTCTTGATATTTTAAAAAATTTAAACAATTTTTAAAAAAAAACACGGTATTTTAGAACTTTTCTTTTTTCGCCATTCATGGTTAACAGTCCATTCGTGGTTTACAGTCCCTTTAAGTGCTGCATTTTGACCCGAATGTTTGAACTTGACCTTTTAGGTTTCTAGGTGGTTTGTATGCAAAACACTCTTTCTTTATTATGAATATTTTTGCTGGGTTACCTTAATTAATAACCCCGAAGTAATGCATTAAGATTTTAAACAATATCTATAGTGAAATCGGTGATATGTACTTAATTAGATGTATGCAAACCATTACCTTGGCATTTACAAACATGTTAGCTTCATTCCTAAAATTATAACCTTTTTGTTCACAGAGTGTTCTGAAGACAAAAAGCTTCAATCAATGGCAGGCAGAGATGGTAATTAAATGAAGTGTATTTGAAAATTTCATTGTTACATGTACCTTCATTTCATTTTTTTGTAAGAAGTAAACTGTTTCACCATTATAACAAAAAACATGTTCTTCAATGTCAAAGCAACAAAACAAGCTGCCAATAGCCTAGAATTTGCTAAATTCTAGCAAATTGCATTCTACGGGTCGCTAGACTTGCAGATTTTAGACCGATTAGTCCCTGGGGTCAAAAGTAATGAGTTTAGCTGGAAAAAGATATAGTCCATAACTCCCAATTCTAAAAGATATCATGTATGATAGTATGGCAAATGCCCCTATCTGAAGCCTTGTCACTCATAGGTTCATTAAAAGAAGTTTTTGTCCATAAAAAGGTTTTAGTACTTTAGTAGATTGATCATCATCGTCATGTGCTAAACCCAGGAATGCAAATTGTGCATGTGTAGTGAATTGTATATATTTTATATATAAAATGATCATATATATTTTATATATAAAATTATCAATCTACTTGCGTTATTAATAGTGTGTATATCGTTATGTCACCTATTTTCGCGACGTACTTTCGATTTCACATCGCGAAATTTTATTACCGAATATATTGAAAATATGAACTTTTTTTCAAGTAATGTAATATATACCAGTCTTGATATTTTAAAAAATTTAAACAATTTTTAAAAAAAAACACGGTATTTTAGAACTTTTCTTTTTTCGCCATTCATGGTTAACAGTCCATTCGTGGTTTACAGTCCCTTTAAGTGCTGCATTTTGACCCGAATGTTTGAACTTGACCTTTTAGGTTTCTAGGTGGTTTGTATGCAAAACACTCTTTCTTTATTATGAATATTTTTGCTGGGTTACCTTAATTAATAACCCCGAAGTAATGCATTAAGATTTTAAACAATATCTATAGTGAAATCGGTGATATGTACTTAATTAGATGTATGCAAACCATTACCTTGGCATTTACAAACATGTTAGCTTCATTCCTAAAATTATAACCTTTTTGTTCACAGAGTGTTCTGAAGACAAAAAGCTTCAATCAATGGCAGGCAGAGATGGTAATTAAATGAAGTGTATTTGAAAATTTCATTGTTACATGTACCTTCATTTCAATTTTTTGTAAGAAGTAAACTGTTTCACCATTATAACAAAAAACATGTTCTTCAATGTCAAAGCAACAAAACAAGCTGCCAATAGCCTAGAATTTGCTACATTCTAGCAAATTGCATTCTACGGGTCGCTAGACTTGCAGATTTTAGACCGATTAGTCCCTGGGGTCAAAAGTAATGAGTTTAGCTGGAAAAAGATATAGTCCATATCTCCCAATTCTAAAAGATATCATGTATGATAGTATGGCAAATGCCCCTATCTGAAGCCTTGTCACTCATAGGTTCATTAAAAGAAGTTTTTGTCCATAAAAAGGTCAATTTCAAGGTCAAAATGAGGTCAGGTGATTTGGGTGTTTTAAGAGTGTTCAAGATAACTTCAATACAAAACTTTGTATCAAGTGTTATTGAAGGTAGAAGAAACGCTTCATTTTGGTTTTACCAAAACTTTGGACCCTCTGAACTAGTGTCAAATAAGTCAATTCCAATATTAAAAGGTCTGGTGATGTGGATGTATTAACAGTGTTCAAAGACATAATCGTGCAAGTAGGAAAGCTTTGTAGGAATCATAATTGATGCTTGGCGAAACATGTCATTTTGGTTTAACCTCAGACGCACCGGACAGACAGACAGAAAATTGAACAAACAAACAGACAGGAATTTTGCTATATGACTCCAGGCATCTGTAGATGTTGGGGGGGGGGGGGGCCAAAANAAAAAGACAGATATTCGATAACAATATTTAGCATCAAACTTTTATTATTCTCTCCTTAATGGGTGTGAACAGTAAAACAGAACAAACATAGAAGGCCGTGAGTGATATCAATACCAAAACATTTTTTTGGCAACAAGGCAAGACCCAGATTGAAAATCCAACTACAAACTGAGGACTGTCACAGTTATGTTGTATGTTTTATCACAGGTAACAACATGTGAATTTCAGATATAAAATAATCATTTGGACAACAAAATAAATCCCCCTGTCTTTTCTAGATTCCCATCTTTTCAACAAACCTTCATAGTCAATAGGACCGCAAGACAATTTTACTGCCATCAATCTGAGCTAGGTGGACAGATTTAAACTGTGTCTTGCCTTGACTAGTAGTAGAAAATGGTTTAATGATGTTGTTGTTTTCATCAAAATTTCAATCAATAACTACTAAAGTTGACCTACCATTACTATAATCAAAAGTGTTATGCTTTATGTCAAGCTATTGTACATTTTGAGGAGGCATTTTGCAATGCAAAACTAAGATAGCAATGACCTTCATACAAAGACAAGGTAAAACATCCATAATAAATGCAATTAAACAAGCTGATGCTTCTGTGTGCATACATGTATATAGCCCCCACCCTGACTACATTAAATTACTAGACTTGGCCTCATTCTGTTAAATTCTGTGCTCATCGCTAAACAATTGAATCGTACCCAACATGGTTAATATTTATTTTATTTAGCCTTTGTGTTAACGGATTCAATTTAGCACTTATGTCATGAATACATGTATTTTGTGTCTACAGTAATTTTTGTGCATCAGAGACGCTTGAGCACAGCTAAAATAATCACTGAACAAGCACAGATTTGCTTAATTAATTTTGAATCTAGTATTGACAGAACTCAATTCTTACTTAAATACTTAAACCTCTCCAAACAGATTACTTATAAGGTTAATTGCATCAGTAGTTTTTGAGATCTCGAGTGGAAAAAAAAATCCATAAGAAAATGACATATTAATAATCAAAGGGCAACAACTCTCTAAAAATTACCGGAAAGACTTTACAACATGACAAGATGTCCACCCAAGAGGGATGCTGCATATTAAGTTTCATCACCAAAGTCTTATCATTAGTGTCTGAGATATTGTGCGGCAATAAAAAGTGTGACAGGAGAACAGCAATGTACATCAAGAGAATTTGTTTCATAACCTCAAACTCAATTTCATCAAAATACGAATTTTGGACGAACTGATGGACAAAACAGCACCTATATGCTCCCCATTTCGGGAAGCATAAGTAGTAGTTTTATTTTGGATCTGATACACAAATCTTGGTAAGATACAATCAAATAGATACATACTAACAAATACTGATGAAAGACTAGTTAAGTAATACATGGCATAATATAACAAATATAAGTTCAAATAAATAAATATTACCATGAAATGCTAACCATTACCAGGGATAACACAAAAAAGCGAAAATTGTTTCACTTATTTCCATTGTGGTCCTTGATATTTTGGCAGCCTGACACAGGAAGTCATTTTACTTGTATCAATTGTAATTAATACCATGTTAGCACAAACATTCTATTTCAGTTAGGAATGCTTAATGAGATCACATAATATATATGTCACATGTTTATGAGTATCACATTAAATGTTGCATCACAGATTTGTCAGTCATACTTTAATCCAACTACTTTAAAGACATTACATATTATTAAAATTTTAGATCAATATGCAGTTAAGTGAAACATGGTCAATGTTTAACTTAAATTGGAATAAAACAGGTACAATGATTAAATCTAAGTTAAAATGACAATGATAAAATCAACTGGCCATTAAGTGGGTTTTGATTGCATGCTTAAACAAGTGGGAAGATTCGATATCCCTAAGTGATTGTGGGACTATTCCACAGAACAATACTATTGTAAGCAAAAGATTTCTTACCAAAACTTCCAAAATCTCCCAGTTTCACAAAAACTGTAACTTCTATCAAGTGAACCGGTCACAGGGAGTGCAGACACTCTAGATCTGGTACATCGGTCATGGGCCAAATTCAGGGGTACAAAATGCTCCTTAAGATATTCAGGACATGTGTCTGACTTTATCTTATGAACATGACATAGAGTTAACTGATCTACTCTCTGAGAAACAGGTAACCAGTTCAGTGACTTAAATTGTTCAACACCAACATGAGACCTGCTATGCATATTAAGGACATATCTGATCAATTTATTTTGGGAAGTCTGAAGCCTAGTTTTCTAATATTGAGTCAAACTAGAGTACCAAAAAGAACAAACATAGTCAAATGACATTGTACCAGGGACATTACAAAAGTTTTCCTAGTGCGAAGATCCAAATATTAACTTTTTCTATAAAAGAAGAATGAAATAAATTATCAACTTGGTTAATAACACATTCTTTAACTCCATTTAGTTGTTTTCACTTTTTAGACCTACTCATGCCTCCATCCCCACCCCCACTCCCACCTCACCAATGCCATCCCTACATTGGCAGATTTAGCATAACTGCATAATGTATTAAATATATTTATTAAGTGAGTAAGAACATTGATGGTGTTAACTGAATTGGTAAATGTTATGCACTCTGTTTATTTTGCATATTTTGACCATTTGCCATTATTTTGTTTTGAATTTCTTTCACAATATTTCTAACAGTCCTGTTAGATTTTAGTAGATTTTTCAAAATATACACGGACAAATTGCTTTTTTACTTCGATTTAATCTAATCACATGTCTCTGATAAAATATAGATGCTCACATTTTAAAGAATCTTATATATAACTTATAAAAAAATGGTAATTTTGTATGGGTCGTTTTTGCATGTACGGGTCGAATTTATATTTTTGACGGACCTTACATAATAAATCAGATTTTTTTCATTAGTGTTATCTCTCAATTGTCTTGTATTATATGATTTTATCATCTTCTATCATATCCTGTACTAAATATACCAAAATTATTTATAAAAAATCTAAAGCATATGAGTTTATTGAATTTATTTATCCCCAGGAGTAATTTAAGATTGAAGAAAATTCAAATTATGGGTCATCATACAGAAAAAATCACACACATTTTTTTTGCATGGAAAGCCACCCTAAAAATTTGTAATAAGGCCATATATGGTATGAAGTTTATGAAATTAATACTTTAAATGGGTTTGGGAATATTGCCCATTACAGTTGTACTACCTTAAGCTTCCTTGGCCTGTTTCTACAACTTCCATTCATCAGTAGTTGCCTTATTCAATTATTTATTGTTACGGAGTTCACTTTACAAAATTATTATTTCTAAAAGTATCATACTGTATTTTCTCAAATGAAAAACTACTTAATTGTTCAACTCAATAACTGATATTATTTATCCTTAATCATATTTATTTAACAGATTTGCGAATACTTCTTGTTGGTCACACTGGACATGGGAAGAGCTCTACTGGGAACTCGCTTCTTGGCAGGGAAGAATTTCAACATGCACGTCGTGTGGAATCAATTACTAAAACCTGTCACAGAGGGGTACGTTAAGGTTAAGCTTACTGGAATAGTCTGCTTTTACAGTCAGGTTAGAGACTCTCGGCCACTATGAACCTATTGTTTAAATAATTTGTATAAGTTCACAAAATAATACAACCTAAATAGGAGTTGACTTGCTGTTGACTGAACAATTTTGTGTGACAGTTAAAGGCAATATGTAGAAGCCGAAGAAGAATTAGTGAAGTAATATGTAGAAGCCGGAGAAAAATATTAAGTGAAATAAAATATGTGGTATATTCTACTCTTTTTTCAGGTAGCACATCGCTTTGGTCGGAAAATAGATGTTATAGACACACCAGGATTTTTTGACACATCTCATGATGATACTTTTGTGAAGCAAGAGTTGATGAAATGTGTGGGGTTGACATTGCCTGGATTTAATGCTATATTCTTAGTTCTACAACCCGAAAGAATGTCTCAAGAGATAGAAGACACTGTGGAAATTTTCTTTAAATTCTTTGGTGAAGGTGTCAGTGACTATGCATTTATTGTTCTCACTCATACTAAGAATGATCAAGAGAAAAGGGAATATTTTGGCCTTGATGCAAATCAAACACAATCTTCAAAAGTAAACGAGTTACTAAATCGTTTCAAAGGAAAGACTTTATTTATTGACAATAAGGTTGAAGTCAGCACAAAAGCTGGAATGGTCTGGAATATTCTCAATGAAATTGATAAGTCTACTGCTAAGCTAAAAGTAACATATTACAAGAATGACACAACTGAAAGAATGGAAAAAATAGCTTTACAGGTATCAGAAAAAAAGAGTGAAGGATTGACAAATTATGATGAAATAATACAAGTAGTGTTATCTGAAATGGAAACCACAACAGTTGAAAAACTCACAAATATGACTGTTTCTGAAGAGGGCATTCAAAAGGATACAATTGATTTGAAACAGGACATGGATGATGATCAGAAGATCACATCTGATTCACAGCATGCAGAGGTTACAGAACAAAAACAAGTGACAAGTCAAATATCTGTTGAAAACCAAACCACAACAGCAGAACAACTGAATAAAGCAACAGAACTTGAAAATAAACTTGCTGAAACTTCAGAACAGAAGAGTGAAACTTTAGTTCCTGTCTATAAGCAAGCTGATACATCTCAAGAACAAGAAGGTGACAGTTCTGAACATAAGAAGAAAACTGCAGTCCCCAAAACTTCAGACAAGTATGATGACGCTTCTGAAGAACAGAATGAGCTAGACCTCGCAGCCACACTGAAAGCTGCCAATTCAAAGCAACCAAAAGAGAAAGACAACCCCAAAAAACTATCAGTAGAAAATTATGAATTATATAAGAGCCTTTTGGAAGATGAACACATTTCTATGCAAATATTTGATCAACTGCTTGATAAATTTTGTCCGAGGATACCAATTATTGGATGGGTGTGTAGGTTTTTTCTTAAAAAGATAATCAACAAAAATACAAACAAAAATCCATAATAAAAGAATCATAAACTGAACACGTTTTTTCCATAATAAATAATAATTATTTGTATCACAAGCGTTAAATTTGAAAGCTTAAGCAAAACACACATTTTTTTCATATGGCAATTTATGATGAAATAAATACAAATTTATTTGAAAACAGCGCAATACTTACGGTATATTTTGGTCATATAAACTGAAACATTCATGAAATCATTCGTTCTTATAACGACAGAATTCTAATTTAACAAATTAAAATGTATAGCAAACAAAAATTGTTGTCCTGTCATTTTGCCCTTTTTTTCAATATAGTGCAAGTTGCTATTATATTAATTTATAAATGATTCGCAGTTTAACGGAAAATAATTTAAATTTGTTTCACAGTCCGCTAAAAACTCAAGCAATATGAACACAAGAATTGCCAAGAGCAATAAACAAATTTCATTTATATTTTCAAACACATAAAATGCAGAGGCTTAAAGGACAAACTGTTTCACAAATATGATTGATAAGGTAATTTTAGCAATTTTGGCAAAATCTGATCACATCACAAAAATATAATTGGTAACATAACAAGGCTTAAGGAAGGCAACTAATACAATTAAATGCTCTTATGGTATTTCTAATGAACAAGATTATTGTATGCAAAGTATAATAAAATTATCAAGGAAAACATCATTGATATTACATCATATCAACTTTTTGCCAACACAGTGTCTCTGTAGACATCTGAATTTTGAGTGTAATAAATTTCTGTAAATAATGTATTTGTAGACACATTGCAGTGTTTGTTTGGATGTTTATTTAACTCAGCTGATGATCATACTATCTAACATACTACATGTAGTATTTTAAGGGACTTGTTAAGAAATTTTGGATTATTTTTTTAAAGCAGTAAATGCCTTAAATTGCTAGATTTCATCTACAGTACTGTAGAGCAACAATTAAATGACATAAATAAAATTGAAGAAAGAAAAAAAAAGTTTGAACCAGAGTCCTTTGGATCTAAAGGCTATTGCCTTAACCACTTGGCCATCTAGACTGTAATATACCTAAATACATTAAATATTTAATAAAATGTATTCATGTGTTGTAACATAATTTAAAGAACGGAATCATTCCAATTTATTTCTTCCTCTTTTTGCTTTTGCAGCGCTTTATACTCATTGATTAATTTCAAATCATGATTATTCATAAATGAAGCTGTTTTATAACTATAGGTGTACCTCATTAGTGGTATTTTGCTTCCTGCTTCATGGTGTCCTTTTTATTGTTTGAATGTGACACAAAGTTGGGAAATTGCCATTTCAACAATCTGGCAACTTGTCCCTTATATGTTTTAGGAAAATGTATTTATGGCGGGATCTTTTTATTCTATATGTTTGTTGTTTTTGTAAAATAATGGTTTAATGTAATTGTGTTATTCTAACATTTTAATAAGTAACAAGTTTTTATACCTTGATTATCTGTTTTCTAAAAACAATTGCTGTAAAATATTTGTATCATACTCTAGAAACTTCTTATGGCCAAAGTATTTTAATCAATTTTGAAATGCATTTACAGTTCATAAATAGATTATTGACAACATTTTCTAAAGGATCTTGCTAGAATGTGTGAATATTTTGTCACTTTCTGTTCTTCTATTTTATTTTATTTTATAGCTGGTTAAAATATCATGACATTATGATCAGGGAGTATGTAAATGTACAAAATCCTTTTAAAGAAGGAAAGAGTTCCACAATCTCTTTTGGAAGACTCATCAGGTAGAAAAAGATGCAACAGAAAGGTTTTGGTTTCTCTTTATATTCCATGCAGTCAATGGGCATTTTTACTTTGTTTGCCCTCTAGGTGTGATATTTTAGAAAAATCTGATAAAAAAAGAAAATGTTTTACATTCTGATTTTATTATGTCTTGTTGTTGTTGTGTTGTTTTTTTAAATTTGTTTGAAGGCGTGGATACATAATTAAATAAACTGTAGTCAATTGCATTAATAATAAAGTTAAAAACATTTTCCATTACATTATTGTATTAAAGTGTTTCAAACAAAAATATTAAGTTCCACAAAGTTGCAACTCATAAGTTAAGAATAACATAAATGATAATTCAAAATTAAACAGATACATCCTGTCAACATTTTTTAACAGGGTGCATCTCTTGTTGACACCAATCAAGTTTTTACTGGTACTATAAATAAACTCCCCATGAAATATCAAATGAAGCTTGTTGTTATTTTCTTTTTCAAACAGATAAAATTTTGGTTTTCACCTGTCTTGGATCAATTCATGTATTAAAGAATTGCTTAACATTCTGAAGAAACTAACTCATAACACACCTGCTGGTCAACAAGCAGCAGTTTGCAACCACATGCCATGTATGCTAGATCTTGTTCAGTTAAAGCCACAAAGTCAGACAACAAATCAATTGAATTTGGGCTATAAATGTTGTGACATAATAGATGTTTCATCGACATATATAAAAAGACCATAGTTACTTACCTTCCAACAGGATATATTCTAAGGCAGTGACCTCCGGCTTTTACAAGTCTCCTATGGAATTAACAAAAAGCTATTTTGAAGGTCCATGCACATATTTCAGCTTTACAGTTGTTTGAATCACACTAACAGTTACTTTGATCTGAAAATTGAAAATAACAAACACTGCTGGTAAATAGCTCTGAATACCCTCAAATGTTGTTAGATTTGTTTCCGTTTGAAGATGATTATCAGTGCAATTTGGGGAAGGCTGTGAGTACTGGGAGTTTTTGCAAAACAAATTATAAACAAAACAATGAAAATGAAGGGATGTTGCAATACCACCCTTGATTTTGAAGGGATGTAGTCCATGCCATGCCCTATGGGCCTGGGGTTAACCCTGAGCCCCTAGTAGGATCATATTAATTAGTACTATTGAAAGAAGATGGTATAAATGATGCATCAGTTTTGACCTTGACCTTTTACCTTTTGACTTTATCATCAGAACTTATTTACTTTAAGACAAAAGTAATCCTACCTACCATATTTAAATGACCAAAGTTCAAAGAGTTATATGGTATATGCCATGAAATTGTTCAACTACTATTGTCTAGCTTGACCTTTACCTCCAACACAATTAAAGATCATCATCATCATTCCCTTCACCAACTGGCTGTTGCGGGGAAATGAGGAACAAAAACTAAGAGATACTCTGCCAATCATGTCTGTTGTGGACTGCTGGGAGTAGCTCATCAATTGGAGGGACGTCAACTCTTTCATATCGTCCATCCAGCTTTTCTTCTGACATCCTCGACGGCAACCGCCCTCTAGGGTTCTCTGGAGCACAGTCTTGCACAGTGAGTTGTGCCTGGTTACGTGTCAAAACCAAGCCAGCTTTTGTCGTTTGACGGTTCCTAGGAGGGGTTCTTGTGGGCCAACAAGTGCAGCTATCATGTTCGGGATGTACTCCTTGGTCTTGTGCTCCAGGTATGAGATGTGGAGCAGTCTTCGGAGACAATTGTGTTCAAAGGCCTGTATCCTGCGTTCTGTGTCTGCATGAAGCGTCCAGTTCTCGCAGCCGTACAGTAGGATTGAGACTACGAGGGACTTGTACAGCCTGTACTAAGTTGGGATGCTGATGGAGCTTCTTATCCATAATCTGCTCAGTCTACCCATCCCTGCAGTTGCCATGGCAATTCTTATTCGGACCTCGGCATTGCTGGTACCATCCTTGCATAGGGTTGCTCCTAAGTACTTGAACATGGTCACTTCTTCCAATTTCTCGCTGTTCATTGTGATGTCTGCACTGGTGTTGTTCACCATGATCCTCAACTTCTCCGTGCTGTCCTCCATCCTGCTCCTGCTCTTTCATAGAGCTTGTTGGTTAGGTCTTAGAGTTCACTGCTGGTACCACCCATGAGGTCAATGTCATCAGCAAGTCTCTGCATTATCTTCTCAAGTAAAAGTTAAACAGGATGGTGGAGAGCAGACAACCCTGACAAATGCCCACTGATATCCTGAAGAACTCACCCATCTGTCCAGTATACTGCGCTGCTGCATTTTAGATAGTCCTTGGATGACTTTCGACAGCCCTTCGTCAAGGTTGAACCCTCTCAGAACCTGCCATAGGCCATCATGCCACATGTGGTCGAAAGTTTTCTTGAGGTCGATGAAGTTGTGAAAGAGCTCACATTGGTGTTGAATGTGTTTCTCAATGATGACTCTGCATTTAAAGATCTTTTGCACTTTGCTCTGCCCAGCTCCGAATCCAGCCTGCTCTTCTGCCAGCCTGTCCTCAGCCTTGCTTTCCAGTCGGTTGAGGATGATGCGTAACATTACTTTGCTGGGATGGCTGATGAGACTGATGCGGTAATTCTTGCACAGCTTCAGGTTGCCCTTTTTAGGTATGGGAATGAGCAGAGACTGGGTCCAGTGCATGGGCCATTTCTTCTCCTCCCATATCTTCTGGCAAAGTACAGTCTTTACCACAGGCGCATGATTTGAGCAATCTTTGGAGAGGACCACTAGACGATGTTACACACTAATAATATTAAAGCCCTGTTCTTACAGGTTTAAGAGATTTTTTTGAAGTTTTCACTCAATAATAATTTGCATACAAGAAAAACAAGTAACCCCCATGGCGAGGCCAATTTTGAACCCAGGGCTATTATTTAAACAAACTTTTGGAGACCATCATAGGATGTTAAATCCAAATATTAAATCCCTGATCCTTTGAATTCATAGAGGATTTTAAAAGTTATTTTCTATATTATAAGTCTATATAAATCAAGGGAACCTTGGGGCGTTGCCACTTTTGACAGCAGGGGCATGATTTGAACTAAATTATTAGAGGATCACTAGATGATGTTACACTTACAATATTCAAGCCCTGCATAAGACATCAATTTGGGAATAAATTGTTTTTTATCAAAAGTGCATAATACACTGTATGCAGTTTTATATGTTGTATTTATTTAGTTTGACAAATTATAATTAAAACAGATACTTGCATATATAATAGCATCATTTAAATTGATTTTACTTCAAAACTGGATTTTTTATTAATTAAAAATAATCCTCATGTAATGAAACTGTGTCCATGAACTGTGTGAAATATGACATATTGATAGTGTCAAAGTGACTTGGCCACGCGCCCAACACCTGTGGATATGATGATGATGGCAATCTTAATGATTATAACGCTGATGTCAATATAAACAATGCTGCACAGATGGTGTTTATTAGTGTTATGAAGATGATACTTACGATGGTATTGGTTATGTGGATGCAATGATAATAATGATGCTAATCATGATGATGAATATTATTATTAGTATTATTATGATTATCATGCTGCTACTCTACGTATTCTGCTGCAAATAGATTCCTAATAAGGTGCACTTTTTCAGTATTTTGGCAAACCCTACAACAAAGGGAAAGAACTGTGTACCGACTTCTACTCAAAGCGATAGTGCCAGCAAAATATGTTTGCTAGTTCTGTCAGTGATACAACAATTTGTCTTACCTACATTTCAAATTTTGTTGCTTCTGTCGATTTTACAGATTGGTTAGAATAATTAAATAGTCTGTATTTGATGTCTAAAATAATCAAGTTGTATCCGGTTTAATCTGCTTATATATTCTCGATATCGGGATGACGTCACAAAAGGGGCGATTCCTTAGCAACGGTGAAAACAATGCCCTAGTTACGCTCGATTGACTACGCTGATTGAGCTACCTCCGCTGACATTTCATCAATTGCATTCCTTTGCAAGCTGGATGTTGGAAAAATGACCCGACCAAGTGGCCGATGATCGAGTACGGCGACATTCATAACTTTCTCATTGAACATAAGAAAACGTAATACAAATGATTGAGATCTATTGCAGTAGACGAACGAAAATCTCAAGCACAGAGCAAATTCGGGTTTCAGTAAGGGTTTTCTTCGCATGTGCGTAACATCTACCGCGAGGAGGTCGCATTACATTCCGACGAAATTTGAAAACACCGCAATTGTTTAACTATAATACAAGCATTTAACGAATTTTTGCTGTCAACTTCAAGAAAACAAGCATCTATAAGAATGTAACGAAGCAAATTGCGTTTCAGCGTTACATTACACGAAATAATCAGAACGTCCGGTAAATACTCGCTAACCCGTATTTAGTACCAGGGACCTATATATATATATATATATATATATATATATATATATATATATATATATATATATATATATATATATATATATATATATATAT
>VMBQ01003952.1:19495-91573 GCA_007657795.1 Dreissena rostriformis
AATTTGTATAGACGGTTGTTTAAAACAGAGCTGTACAATTTATACATAGTATTAGCAAGAGTTATGCCCCTGTATGATAAAGGATCTCTAGGGTCGGCTGTACACGCCTTAGGGATAGGGTTAATAATACCCTTTCCCCACTCGTGTGGAATCCTTCCTGTCCTAAAACACACGTTAAACAATGCGTGTAAGAAACCTATCGCTGTTCTATTGTTTAACACCTCGTATGGAATACCATCAGTACCAGCAGCCTTACCTCTGTTAGCATTTTTTACAACTTTTATGATTTCCAATATGCTTATATGTTCATTCACACTAGAATCCATTGGCACAGTATCAATATTATCGGTAACATTATTGTTTGCTGCAGAGGTAAAGCTGGCTTTATTATATAATTTCTGAAAGTCATTTTTCCATCTATTTAAAACAATTTCTTTATCTGAACATAATGAGCCATCATCCATACGAACTTCCATTGGGATCTGCTTAGTTCTACTTTGACCTACACCAACTTTTCCAATATCCCTCCAAAATGTTTGAGGGTCATTATCAAGGTTTGCTAACATATCATTCTGCGTTTTGACCCAGTGTTTCCGTTTGGCAGACTGAACAGCTCGGTCAAATCGCTTTCGACATTGGACATAATCAGACCTCAATAGAGCCCTATCCGATGCTGACTTACCGTTTAACCATTTACATTCGGATTCACAAACATAATTCCATAAGGTGGTTAGGTCATCATTCCACCATGGCTTCCCGACCCTTCGTCGCTTATTTGATTTTCCATGTTTCACATTTACCTTTCGTCTTGAAAGCTTCTCCGTCATTTCATTCCCAATGAGAGAGCAAAAGTCAGAGTATGCCCTATCTATATCACTCTGAAGTCTATAGCCTGTCTCTAACTCAGTGATGACACGACTTATTTCATCTACTTTTGCTCCCTCACCGAGAAATAAATCAGGCACAGACGAAGTGTCATACCTATATAACAATTCATGTTCTGCCTCTCTCTCGTGCACCTCCGACGCAGTTGTACCAAAACCCTCTACCGAAATATGCCATAGTAAACATGAGTGGTCGGGAAGCGATGTTGGGACGAAGCTCCTTCCAACTGCTCCGCTAGCATTAAGCATATCATTGACCCGTAAAACATGAAAATCCTGAAACATACTGAGATCCTCATGGTTAACAATACAGTAATCAACGACCGAGGTTCCTTTACTGGACACAGACGTAAAGTCATTCGTGACGGTATTTCGACCGTTCAAAATGCACATATTGCTGTTTATAAGGAACTCAATAAGAATGTGTCCGTAATTGTTAGTCTTATAATCTATAATATTTCTTTGTACAATATCATCTACTCCAACAATAAAGTCATCTTCGGCTCCACAACGACTATTAAGATCTCCACAGATAAACAGTTTGCCAATGCTCTGAAAGTTATACACTCCTGTGAGAATGGTATCGAAGAAAGCATTAACGTCAACTTGTCTGGAGGAGTTTTCTGGTGGCAAATAGCAAACACACGCAATTAAAATGTAGCCAAGACACTTATGGCTTAGTTCAAGCCACAAAATGTCTTCAGTTGAATCGTCTAAAACAGTAACATTAAAATCACAAAATACGTCATCCTTCACCAGAAACCCAACCCCGCCAGATCCGTTCCGCGCCCTTATATGTACCGTACTCCTATTTCTCCCAAACCACTTGTACCCCTCAATATTAAGTGTCTGATCTCCCGTAAAATGCGTTTCAATAATACCTATAATGTCAAAATTTTGTTCAAAAATGCATGTTGATCGTACACCGTGATTTTCTGAGTTTCTATCAACACTCCACCCGTTGACATTCCAGCAACCCGCTACTACCTAACGACGCCACCGGTCGCCACTATCTTGGTTGCTAGCACGGTTGTTGTATCCCCGGGCACCGCCTCTGGCATCGACCCGGGCACCGCCCCGGGTACCGCCCCGGGCACCGCCCCGAGCACTACCGCGGTCGCCAAAAATGCTCCTGTGTTCTATGTTTTCCGCAGTCTGCGAGCGCGCCCTATCTGATCTGTCCGTTCCAGGGTTGCGCGCACCTGCTCTCTCACTGTCTCCGCGATTTCTGTAAGATGAGGGATCCACATTTATAGCATCGCTGGTCTGATGTCGTTCGTTCGCATTGTTGCTTCTCACAACTCGACCGCCACGGAATGCAATGCACCCATCCCCTCTGTTCACCGCGTCGACTACAGCACGCAAGTTAGAATTCCACATCCGCTCAGCGTGTGACTGGTCCGGGTGGATGTAAACATGACTCAAACTAGAATTCCGGAGCAGGCTCTTAGCTTTCAGGACTTTTTCCTTGTCTTCAATTGTTTCAAGCGTGGCGATGATGACACCCGGTCTGGAATTTGTGCTCGTTTTTCGTATCGCCGAGTGCACCTGCACCCCTGAAAGTTTGAGTTGATCTCGAAACATGTTGTTTATCTTTGTGCGAACGTTCTCTCCCGAGTGTTCCGGCATATCTCGAATAACTAAATTGCAGGAGTTCCCGCTGGTGCCGGAACGTTCTTTGCTCACCATGGATTCTTGTAGAGTTTCAAATGTCTTGCTCATGTCTTCAAGATCTTTCGTCACCTCGGTCCTGAAGTCCCCGACTCTGTCGTCCACATCCTTCCGTAGCCGATTTAACTCAGTGGTGAGTCTTCTGTCAATCAATTGGGCAACTCTATCTGACAGTTTTTTCTCAAGACGTGTCTCCAACTGGTCTATTCGATCGCCCAACGCCTTCTGGTGGGTGTTCACTGAGCTTTCAAACTGATTCATCCTGCTGTGGATGCTCTTAAGATCCCCCGATATATTCTTGAGCATCTCCATGACACTAGCCCCAAGCTGGTCTCCACCACCAATCGCAGAAGTTGCAATCGCAGAAGACACAGACGTAGAAGTCGCATATGTCACAGAAGACGCAGGGGTCGCATTCACATTCACAGAAGTCGACGACGCCACAGAAAAAGTCGTAGAGGGCGATGACGTCATAGAGGTCGCCGACGTCACAGGAGTATCATTCACAGAAGTCACTGAGGACGTAGAGCGCGTAGAGGACGCAGACGTCAGGGAAACCGCAGACGTCACCGGAGTATCATCTGCACCAACCCCCGAACCACTTTGCACTTTATGAGTTTTAGATACAGGCGTACTCCCGTAAAGCGATCTCCGTGCCTGAGCAAGAATGCGACCCGATGCATTATTTCCACTACACCATTTTTCGGTGATATACTATCTGCTAATTCAGGAAGTGACAAGTGTCTTTTACGACGGCTTAGTGTCCCCTTGCCTGAAGAAATATCAGTACCAACAGAATTTACCACAGGTTGTGAGGTCATTATCGCCTCTACGTAGTCAGCGGCCTCTGCAGATACGGCACTTATAGCACTCATAGTAGGTCAACCAGACAAACTGCTATGCATCGTCGCTAAATGTAAGAAATGACCCCAGAGTCCCTTTTCTGATGTCACCCCACAGACCTGACTCACACCGCTCAATCCGCCCGTGCGCGTATCGCAAATACCCCTTTTGTCGAGATGTATCAGGACAATGCGAATCACCAGAGCGTGACAAACTTTGAGCGATAGATTCCTCTGGATATCCGGGTACGATTTTCCAATAGTAAAATTCGCGAAAACAGGTGACAGTAGAAATGCATGTAGTTTTCTCACTTCTCACGTATTATATGATAAAAGTAAAACAGCGATTAACGAGAAAGTACCTTCATATATAAGCTACTACCGCACACCTTCTCAAATATCATTTCTTTTCCTCAGAAATACACTTTTATTACTTGTCATAAACTTGTTTACTTTTTATAACACCGAGTCAAACCTATTAAATACGTTACAAGGTACGCTTTTACAGACATATAGAGGTTCAATCAGCTACTATAAGTTGCGTATATAAAATCTATTGGTTGTTTGTTTTCATCCTTATTTGTGTTCGTTCATTAAGTTAAATTTATTCTGAAAGAATTTCTATTTTTGAGTATTTTTGTTCTAAAAAATTGTCGCGAACATGTGCCTTAACTTAAGAAAATTGCGAGCAGTGTTAAATATTTCAATGAAAATAAAATGGCGACAGCGCTTTTGCTTTCACCGTCGTCAAGGGGCATGTAACTCTAACTGACGCAAGTGCCCGAATGTTGCGTTATTATGAATAACATTGCGTACAAAAGATAGAACTTGTTATCTGATAGCTGAAATGTTGGCCAGGGTATAAGTAATCAAGCGATATAGAAGACAACAGTTTGTAGAAAACTACGGAATACCGTTAGGGCCATCGTGGTTACACATTAAAATCCAGAGGGAGACAATGCGATAGTGCGATATAGTACGATGGCGACAGTGCGATAGTACGATGGCGACAATGCGACAACGCGATAGAACGATGGAGACAATGCGATAGTCATCTTACTGTCGTCATCTTATAATCGCATTGTCGCCTTCGTACTTCTGCACTGTCGCCATCGTATTGTCGTACTGTCGTCATCGTATTATCGCACCATCGCATTGTCGCCATCGTACTATCGCATTGTCGACAATGTCTTTCGGTAAGGTATGCCAAACTGTAAAGTATTTTTAAAAGTGGCTCCATCTACGAAAAACAACGATGTGCGCATGTTTACCGGAAGGCGATAGACGACAATGCGACAGTACGATGACGACATCGCGACAGTGGGACAATACGATGGCGACAGTGCGACAGTACGATAAAGCGATAGTACATTGGTGACAATGCGATGGACGATGGCGTCAGTACGATATGACTATCGCATTGTGGCCATCGTACTATCGCGTTGTCGTACTGTCGTCATCGTATTATCGCATTGTCGCAATAGTACTATCGCACTGTCGCCATCGTATGGTCGCACTGTCGCATTGTCGTCATCGTACTGTCGCATTGTTGCATTGTCTCCATCGTACTATCGCATTGTCGCCATCGTTATATCGCATTGTCGCCATCGTACTATCGCATTGTCGCCTTCGTACTATCGCACTATCGCATTGTCGCCCTCTGGATTTTAATGTGTAACCACGATGGCACTTACGGTATTCCGTAGTTAACAATTCAGTAGTTTCAATGTTCCGAAAGGCACTTTGTGAAACAGAAGGGCAGCTACATATTAAAAGAAAGCAAACAGAGTATTGTGTGTTTGGACAGCTTTGAAAGGTATCACTAGCAAAGATGCAATCTAAAAATTTGAAGATGGGATGCAATCAAGCATGATGCATTTTGGGCAGGTTATGTCCTACATATTCCACTTTTGACATGTTTAATTTTTAGCTGTGGTGACCTAAGCAAGCAGCAGGCCATAACAATTAACAACTTTAAAATCACATAAAAAGACCATTCCTATGCAGTTTGATGAAAATCTGCAAAGTGTATATCGGAATGTTAATCGAAGTCAATTGTTGACAACACATGATACATCACACATGGTGTTGGATGCCAGAAAATCGCAATTTTTGTCAGTTTTCTAAAACTGTAGATTTGAAGTACTACTTGAGCAAAGCACAATGCTCAAAAGGTAGCAGTACACTTGTTATTACACTTTTCTGTAGTTTGGTGTTACTGGCTATTACTGATTCCCAAAAACAATTATATAGATCAGCAATTCAAAAAGGGGAGCAATACCTTTGACTTAATAGTACTTGTAGATACATAATTTATGTAAGCATATGAACGTTAAGAATTGTTCTGATTTGCACTGCAAATACTGATTAGATAGTTTATCAGCTGATATGATTCGGATATTTATTTTGGTAATTAAGTACAACAAAAGTCACATGTTTGATAATTTATACATGTTCTGTAACAACATGTCCATAATCTTAAACCTTAACAAATGGCAAGTATTCAAATACTTAAGTAACTATATATATATAGCTTGTGACTGTAGTGACAACCCTCTTTCAATATTTGCGCATGAAATAACCCCCTCCTACTGCTACGTCAGATGGCTGATGCAGTTCAGTTATAACGTTTGACCCGTTAATCCCTAAATCAATTGGCATATTTCTTTCCTCCCATTGTACCAAGTTGTATGGCTGTAGGTCAAAGCGTTCTCTCTATATCATGCAGAAACAAATGGTCTACATACTGACTTACATTCATTGCAAAGCAATTCCCTTCACTTCCTTTAAGGGGGCAAAATTAGTGAATGAAACAAAAAAGTGGACAGTGCACATGTATGTACTAATTTGTGCAGGCTTTCATGCCACAACATCAAACAGTTTGGAAAAAGAAACATGTTTATAATTATGTTTGGTCCATAGCTCTTATTTTGCAATTAATATTAAAAGGGTGAGTATTCGTCCAAATGTATTACTTAAATAATAAGATCTGCGACCATTGTTAGTTTCCACTGTACATATATGGTACATCTTCGTTGTCTCCCCTTAAAAACTCACTGAGAGCTTGTAAACAAACTCATCAAACATTATTGTGTGCGGCCGTTTGAAGCAAAGTCCAAAATCTGATTGTAATTTATATCTAGACTTTTGATTTTATGTTAGCTCAGATAAATGTGCAAGTTTACACTATGATTATATAAGGTGAGTAAATTTATTTACCCATTTTCATAAACACATAGCATTAAATTCATATTATTAAGTTTGTTTTGGAAACTGTGGCTAAATAATGATGCTTTAATCTGATATTTTGTTTAAATCGGATCTTTATTATACATTATAACAAATCAAAAATTAAATAAATTCTAGGTAAACCTACGTTTAAACCGTATCATGTTGAAAATCTACAAGTTTTGACAGTCAACATCTCACAGCAAAAGTACTCGCTGTACCACTTTCTCGCACATTCATATGGAAATAAACTCTATTTGAAATCATCGTGTATACATAAAATCTAAAAAAAATCGTATTAGTTTCACGCATAAGCAAAATTAATAAAATGGGTAATAAAATAAAATATGTATGTACATATATACACTATACACATACTTTCTGTGTTAAACACTAATAGGTTACACAATTAGTACAACTTAATATGCGTTTGCAAATATAAATTTTGTGTTTGAAATGCAATTCTATGTTTAACGCATATTGTTCCATACTAATTTCAACATGTCTTCACCAGAGAGCTGCCATTTCGGGGGTTTACGATCTCTGTTTGGTGGCTTATTTATTTCCTTTGGCGGCTCGTTATTTTTACGAAGGGCCGTGATGATATATCTTGGAGATTTTTTCCTGTGATTTGGTTTTGTATGGTAAGGGAAGTAATAAACTGCGGTGCAGTATTCTTGTTTTCCTAGCGTGGGGCAATCTTCTTTACCTCAAACACAGGGATGTCGGAATTTGGTTGTCCGACTACAATATACGGAGTTTCCTCCCACTTGTCGGCTTATTTCTGTTTGCCACGCAAAGATACATTGCGGACAAGCACCAAGTCACCGATGCTTAATGAAGTGGCCTTAGCGCGAGCATAGCAACGCCTCTTGTCTACAGAATTTGCATTTTTCACAAATTCTTAAGCCTTTTTGTATGCAAATGAAAATCGTTCCTAGAGGTCCCGTACATATTCGTGTTAAGACACGCTCTCATCAATCTCCGAGGACAAACCTAATAGTGCGTCTATGGCTAGTGTGGGGTATCAAAAACATCAGGTAGAATGGGGCATATCCAGAGTTTTTTTAATTGTGACATTGTACTCATGAACTAACGATGCAATGTGCGATTTCCAATCACTTTTTTTCACAATCGGATAATGTCCCTAACATTTTCAACAATGTCAAATTGAATCGTTATACCTGTCCTGCTCTTTATTTCTCATGAAAGGCATTGAAATGATAGCTTCAACATTCGCCGACATTATTCTCACCAATAATACGTTTCAAAAATCAGTTGGTGGGCATTCACTAATGAAACTGTCATTTGTTCGCCTAGTAAACGAGACGTCTATTGGTTTAAATGTCGCTGTTTGGATTCGTTCCTACTTTTGTATACATACCCGTTATCATCTGGTGAACATATCTGTTGCTTTTCTGGTCTCTGTTTGACGGTTCAATGTTACGTCCAGGTTGCTGCTGAGGCCTCTGTGACTCACTTATATCACCATGTTTTGTGTAGTTACTGCTGTTACCTCTGTTTTCTCTATTGTTTCTGTTCCATTGCCCTATTGACGCATTCTGATCATATCTTCGGTAATTATCTTGTCTTTTACATTCTGATCGTCTTTGCGATTTCTACTCTCAGCTATATCTTTTTCTAGTCGATACATACATTTCACATGATCTTTCAAAATGCTCAACTGTTGATATTTGATTTACATTATTAAATTATAATCATTAGTGTATTAGATCTCCAACTAAAATGAAAAATGTGACGGACAGAAATATGGAAGGACAGACAGACACCTAGTAGGACCAAAACTATAGTCTTGGAAAATAATTTTAGACCCACGCAAACCCAAAAAGATTCCTCGCCTGTGGCGACCATATTTTCAAACTGACCAAACCATTTCCGACTGAGATATTATTTGCTGGTGATACCCCAGTTGCAAAGTTGCAGAAGTTATACTATGCATCAATATCATGAACTAAAGTTTTATATTAATTAAGTTGGCCTTGGCGGTCTTCAAGCCTGCCCAGCGTTTACCGACACCAATTGTTGAAGACTTGACATGGTGATCTAGTGTTTGGCCACTTGACTCAGTCTTGATGAAACTTGGTCAGAATTGTTGAGACATAAATGTGGCCTCTAGAGTAGTTACAAAGTTTTTATAAGATTCGACCTGGTTACCTAGTTTTTGGACGCACATGAACCAGATTCAAACTCGGCCTATATATTGTTAAGATACACATTCTGACTAAGTTTCATTAAGATTGAGTAATAAACGTAGTTTTTGAGACACAAGTGATCTAGATCCAAAAGCAACATAGAACATGTCAAGATGAAGATTTTTACCAAATGTCATCAAGATTGAGTCATAAATGTAACCTCTAGCATGGAAACAAGTTTTGTTTTGTAGTATTTTTTTAAACACGCTAACCTAGTTTTTTGAAGACCCAGGTTCAATCTCGGCATAGATACTGTAACATTCTGACAAAGTGTTTTTTAAGATTGAGCCAAACATGTGGCCTCTAAAGTGGTTACTAAGTAAGGTTTTTCTTAGATTTTGACTGTTTTTGGACGGACATGATCAAGATCAAACTTGGCCTAGATATTGTCTAGATAAACATTCTGACCAAGAGTCATCAACATTGGAAGAAAAATGTGGACTCCGAGTGGTAATGACCTAACAGTTGACGACACACGTACAACGACGGACGCTGGATATATATTGAACACAATAGCTCACATTGAGCACTCCGTGCTCAGGTGAGTTAAAAACAACAACAAAAATCATCTCAATTTTTGTATATGTTTTGTTCTCACATAATCTAAATATGTATTAGAGTGGCTCATACAAATATCTGTTTTAAGGATGGTGCTGTTTCGATTAAAATAGCACACGCTTATTCCAGTAAAATGTATTCATTTGCAGAAGGTTACTATTTCTGAAAATTGTTTTTAAAAATATCATTGTTGCAGTTTATAGCTTGTTTGCACGACTTTTGTAACACGTGTTATGGACAAAAACTAAATAATGCTAGCATCTATAATCCTGAGAAACTAATGAAATCTCTGTGTCTTGGAACTGAATATTTGCATATTGCAAATCAATAGACGTCAAGTAATCATTCTTCTGCAAAAGATCAATTATGATCACGCCTATTTAAAAATGGTCAAAATGTACAAATGCATTTAAATAATTCAGATTGATCGCAAGATAAAACGTTCCATAAGGTATCGGTAATACACATAAAGTTGAAACTAATTCTTTATTTTCACTCACACGGTTTATAATTGCTTTTACACAAACATTCCTTGATCTCTTAATCTTCAATCTGCCAATGTTCTTTTCCAAATGGAATTTCGTTATTAATTCTATATTGGCATGGGTATATGTCAAAATGAGACCAGTGGCCATAAACTGCCTCCAGAACCTATCGATTTTGTGAAGTATTTCTCCAGGCATTTAAGTCATCTTTAAAACCAAATATTTAACCAATGAGCCTTACGGTTTCCTAATAAATCTATATAAATTGTGTGGCCCATGGGGTCTGGCCAGTTTTGACCATTGGGACATTATTTGAGCAATCTTTGTAGAGGAGCACTAGACGATGTTACACACCAAATGTTAAAGCCCTGTTCTGTGTGGTTTTAGAGAAGATTTTTGAAGTTTTCACTAAATAACATGCCTACAAGGAAAAAAAGTAACCACCATGGCAAGGCCAATTTTTAAAAGAGGGCGATTATTTGAACATACTTTGTGGAGGATCCTCATAGGATGTTAAATCAAAATATTAAACCCCTGATCCTTGGGTTTCATAGAGGATTTTAAAATTTATGCATTAATAAAGTCTATATAAATCATGTGGACCTTGGGGCGTTGTCACTTTTGACCACAGGGGCATGATTTGAACAAAATTATTCGAGGTTCACTAGACAATGTTACACTTAATACAATATAAAATCCCTGACGAATGTGGTTTTAGATAAGATTCTTTCAGTTTTCATTAACAGCATCTATTTTTAGCTCTTGCGACCTACATACTCAATGGGAAGGAACAATTTGAGCAACGTCAAAAAGGGTCACCCACAGCTCATTCCTGTAAAGTTTCACTAAAATCTATCCAAGGGTTAACGAGGAGAAGTTGTTAGAAGAAAATGTAAACGCACCTCATGCACTGAAAAAACAACCTTGATATATGTGATAGAAAACAAATGTGAGCGGCCTTAACAAAGAAATATTTATTATTAATAATTTTAATGTTTTATTTCTACATGCTTTCATGGAGGAAAATTCATTTCAAATTCAAATATTCTGTACATTAATAACAATATTAGACTAAGGTGATATTAAATTAAAGATGTTCACGCAAACATTATTTGGCCGCTAATGTTGTTGACAATAGCTGCCACATGTGTACTTTTTTGTGAAATGATTAAAAACAAGCACATACTTTGTGAGTAACTGTGTTTAAAGTGAAATAACACATATTGAAATGGTTCGGTTTACCAGTTAAGTAATCGGTTCCGATAACAGATGAACTGGTTAAAGTTTTAGTAACTTGTTTAACAACCCTTATTTATACAAATCAGATACACAGAAGGACATGAAGTGAGATATTATATGAAACAAAAGATAGATTTGGTTAGCAAGGACTGAACTGCCAAAGAAAATTCTTAATTATTGTCACTCTTTTTTTGGCAAAAATCAGTGCACTGTGCTTTCCCTCTTGTACAGAATCCGGATAGTGCCAACTATAATCTCGCCCTTCTTTCATCAAGGGCGACACACGACACACGAAGCGATACACGATATTTTGCGCGACAAACGAAGCGACACGCGATATTTGTACTGTTCAAATATCGCTCTAATATTATCGCCTGTCGTCTCTCGCGTTTTCAAAAAATCAGGGGAGACAAAAAGGGGTTATTAGTGTGTCGAGGGCGGCCATATTGATAATAAATGGTTAAAAATTACTGTAACACCGTTTAAAAAACGCGAGAGTCGACAGGCGATATTATTACAGCGATATTTTAACAGTACAAATATCGCGTGTCGCTTCGTGTATCACGCAAAATATCGAGTATCGCTTCGTGTGTCGTGTGTCGCGGTCTTAAATTAGACCGCGATACACGCGATTCGGATAATATTGGCGATATTTGAATAATAAAATACCGTGTTTCGCTTCGTGTGTCGCACAAAATATCGTGTGTCGCTTTTTGTTTCGTGTGTCGCCCTTTGAACGAGAGACACGATATTTTGCGCGATACTCAAAGCGATACGCGATATTTTGCGCGATACACGAAGCGACACACGATATTTCGCGCGATACACGAAGCGACACGCGATATTTAGCACGATATATCGCCTTTTTGGGCTACCTACACAAGGGCTATATTTCGTGGTACATTCTCGCGCGTCGCTTCGTGTATCACGCAAAATATTGTGTGTCGCTTCGTGTGTCGCACAAAATATCGTGTATCGCTTCGTGTATCGTGTGTCGCCCTTGATGAAAGAAGGGCGAGATTATAGATGGCACTTTCCGGATTCCGTACTTTTGTGTAAGTTTATATAAATACAATTTAATTCTATTGTACAAAAAGTTGTAAGATACAGAGTTCAAGTCCTGCCATGGGTGTGTTTAAACACAATTTTAAACAAATGACAGCAAGAGGGCCAAATGGCTCTATATGGTTATCATTGTGGTTATCATAGATATGATGATATGATGATGATAGCAATGAAAATGGCAATGATGCTGACGTCAACGAAAATGATGCACAGATGGTGTTAGTGTTATGAAGATGATACTTATAATGGTATTGGTTATTGGATGCAATTTTTATGATGATGATAATGGTGATGATGATGATGATGATTATTATTATTATTATTATTATTCTCATGCTGCTGCTCTACTTCTTCTGATGCTGTTGCTGGTACTATTGATGCTACGGCTGCTGCTTCTTTTAATGACAATATAATTGATTAAGGGGATACACTTTATTGAGTGAACGCCTGTGAAATGATACCACCAATTTCATGTAATTTAAGATTATTAATGCCTTAGGCGGTTCCAAGGGGGGCGTACGCCACCCCTAAAATCGCCAAAGTAAAGTCAATTCATTTGATGTTTCACACTTAACTAGATCTAAATCACCTATTTAAACTCATTTTTCTTCTTTTTAGCCTGATAACCGTCAGTGTGTTCTTCATTATAGCATTTCTTCCGGCTATATCCATCCGTATTACGTATAAGCTATGCACTGTTTTGGAATTATAAGAAGGAACTTTGATGAAAGTACATAAGGCGTGACATGCTCGAGAAGTGGTTGTCAAAGCCTTCAAAATCACTAAAATCGTGGAGCTTACAGGGGGGGGGGGGGCTTCGCCCTCCTGGACCACTGGCAGGGCTTTGCCCTGCACCCACCAGATGCCCTAGCGGTTCCCTGAACCCCAGCAAATCTTTCAATATCCCGCCACCCTAACCCGAAATCCTGGAGCCGCCCCTGAATGCTTTAGTTTAACCGATTGAAACACATTGCCATTTCATTTTGATTCAATTAATAAATTTAATTAAAGTAATAAAGTAATAAGACATATAACACTATTTTTTTAATTGCTCAAATAGATTCCTATTGGGCTATTAAAGTGCGCTTTTGTACTTTGGCAAACCCTACAACAAAGGGAAAGAACTGTGTACCGACTTCTACTCAACGCGATAGTGCAAGCAAAATATTCTTGCAAGTTCTGTCAATGCTACAACTGTCGCACATACATTTCAAATTCTGTTGCGTTTGTCTCTTTTACAGATTATTCATTAAGTTATTTAATATTCTGTATTTGTTGTCTAAAATCATCAAGTTGTATCAGGTTTTATCTGTCTGTGTATAATATCTAATATAAAACTTTGCGAACATAAGATATAAATTGTTATCTGATAGCTGAAAAGTTGGCCATGTAAGTTATCAAGCAAAATAGAAGATAGCAGTTTGATGTAAACACTTCAGTAGTTTCAATGTACAGAAAGGCATTTGTTATACAAAAGGGCTGCTACATACTAAAAGAAAGCAAATAGAACCAAGGGTATTATGTGTTTCTACAATAGACAGCTTTAAAAGTTATCACAAGCAAAGATGCAAATTAGAAGTTGGGATGCAATCAAGCATGATGCATTTTTTGGCAGGATATGTCCTGCATATGCCACTGTTGACATGTTCACTAGGGGTTAGTCACATTGAAACAAAAGGGATATTGTGTTATAATTGGTCAATATTGAAAACCACAGTTCTCGCATGAGAGACTAAGTTTACGCCGTCCGACGCGTAATTCTAGGAACCTAGGTTCTCGTGAGAACAATGGTTCCCAAATGAAAACCACGGATTTATTATTAAAGATGAGAACTTAAGTTCTCGTCATGAGAACTATGGTTTTCACAGATAATTTAATGTCTGTCGAAACCTTTGCTTTCAAATAAGAACCTAGGCTATCGCCGTTTGATGCACATTTTATGATAACTTGTGTTCTGGTAAAAACCTATGATATCGAATAAAAATTTGGGTTCTGGAAGCCATGTGCAATCCTCAAGCGAGAACCTAGGTTCTCAAAATGAGAACCTAGTTTCTCAGTAAAAACCTAGTTTCTTGGGATTATGCGTCAAACCGCTTGCCATAGTATAGCACAATGCTCAAATGGTCGCAGAACACTTGTTATTACACATTTCTGTAGTTGGTGTTACTGGATATTACTGATTGCCAACACAATTATATAGATAAGCAATAAAAAGGGGGAGAAATACCTTTGACTTAATGGTACTCGTAGATACATAATTTATGTAAGCATATGAAGGTTGCGAATTTTTCTGATTTGCACTGCAAATTCTGATAGTTAATCAGCTGATATGATTCGGAAATTTAATTTTGTTCTCAAGTACAACAAAAGTCACATGTTTGTTAAAGTATACATGTTCTGTAAGAAATTGTCCATAATCTTTAACTTTAACAAATGGCAAGTATTCAAATACTTTAGTAACTATATATATATAGCTTGTGACTGTAGTGACAACCCTCTTTCGTGGGGACAGTGGTCTCGTGGTAGGATGCTGGTCTATGGATCGAGAGGTCCCTGGTTCGAATCCCACTCGGGGCACTGGATGTTTCTGAGCAAAAAATTAATCCGTCGCTTGATCCTCTCCACCCAGATATATAAATGGGTACCTGTGAGGGAAATAAGTCAATGTGCCGTGGCTGCCTGGTGCGCCATATGTAAACGGACGACTTAAATCCCAGTGATCGGGGGGCTAATGTCGAAGTCGGCTGAAGATGCATATCGAAGTAGACTATAAACCGCAACTTTAACTTTAACTTTCAATATTTGCGCATGAAATAACCCCCTCCTACTGCTACGTCAGATGGGTGATGCAGTTCAGTTATAAGAATCGGTTTACCAACAATTCAAGCTTCCGACCTATAAAGTGTTTCATCATATTGATAGCACATATTATAGTGAAGATATGCTCTGAACAACATTTCAGCGTGAACATTAACAAGGGCGAACACTGTAAAATTATAAAAGCAGGAGTTATGGTTCTTGTGCACTGTACTTTGCATCATGGATATACTGTGGCTTTTGAGCATTTAACATTCCCTGAATAAGACCTACCAAGTTTTGAGTTCTAGTTAAAACCTCTGATAGTTTTCAAGAGTAGCTCTGGACAGAATTTAATAAACATAAATAAACACAGAGCAATAAATCTAAAAATACAGGAGTAAGAGTTGTGGTTCTTGTGCACTACACATTCCCTTAATGAGATCTAACTATTTTTTTCAAGTTGATACCTCTTTTAGTTTTAAAGATATGCTTCAATTTAAATTTAAATACAAAAATTACTTGAGCTGTCACAAACTAATTCGTTTAATTATATGCATTCTAGGGAAATTGTGTGGACACAAGTGCATGATTCAAGCCCTGTGACCTTGGCCTTTGACCTGATTACCACAAAGTCCATATGCGTCTATTCTTTTCATCACAAATGACCACTGCACATGTGCATGATCCTATGTCGAAGCCTTCTCAAGATAAAGAGCAGAAACTTTCTTGTTGCAAGCCCCTGCGGCCTTGACCTTGTGACCTCTAAAACAATTTGCATCTTCCCTTTCACCCAAAAAATCTTAAAACCAAATTGCATGATTGTTGGTGAAGCATTCTAAAGATATCTAGTGGAAAAGATTTTACGGACGTTTGAAAAGTTGATCCCTAAATCAATTGGCACATTCCTTTCCTCCCACCCATTGTACTAAGTTGCATGGCTGTAGGTCAACGCGTTCTCTAGATATCATACAGAAACAAATGGTCCACATATTGACTTACAGTCAGGTTCAAAGCAAACTCTTCCCTTCCTTAAAGGGGGCATAATTAGTCAACAAAACAAAAAAGCGGGCAGTGTTCATTTATGCACACATTTGTGCAGGCGTTTAGGCCTAAACATCAAACTGTTTACAAAAAGAAACATATTCATAATTATGCTTGGTCCATAGCTCTTATTTTGCAATTAATTTTAAAATGGTGAGTTTTCCACCAAATGTTATACTTAAAAAAAAAGATCTGTCACATTGTTAGTTCCCATTGTACATTTATGTTCATTGGATTTACATCTTCGTTGTCTTCCCTTAAAACTCACTTAGAGCTTGTTAACAAACTTATCAAACATAAGTTTGTGCCGCCGCGTGAAGCAAAGTCAATTATAAGATTTTAATTTATATCTACACATTTGATTTCATTTTAGTTAAGATTAATATGCAAGTGAACACACTGAGTATATAATTAAGGTGAGTACAGATATTTACATATTTTCATGAACATATTGCATTTCATTTAAAGCATTGAGGTTGTTTGGTAACTGGGATATGCTTAATAATTATGCTCTAATTTAAACATTTAATATATTTGTAGTTTTCAAAATTAATCAATATATTGCAAAGTTTTGGCTGAAACAAGAAACTTTGCACGGACGGACAAACAAACAGACGAGTAGGCAGGCACTAAAACAGACCTGCTTTATGCTATATTTGAAGGGAGGCTTCAAAACAGTTGTTATTTCTGTACCCTGAAATTCCTATCAATGTCATTATAATGAAGTTTTGTTTTAATCGCATACATTCATGTTCCGCATTTGAAGCACAAACAAAGGGCAAAAACTATGTGAAAACTTAATAGATAACTAAGATCCTTGCACTTGGTATTTACTCTTAAGGCCATCTAACATTATATGAAGTTTCATTAACACACCTCTAGAACTTGTAGAGTTATGATACACAAAAGAAACTGACAATACAAACAATATTTAGAGGGCAATAACTCAAAATTAACTGACACAAGAGGTGTGGTTTTTCTTCTATGCACTTTCTATCAATGTCATCTTTTAATGTACACAGTTTTATTTGAATACTTCTTTTATAAGGGAAGATATGCTCTGCAAAAACATTTCCCAAAGAGAAATAACTCTGATAGTACTCAAGAGATATGGTCCTTGACCTTAGCACTTCAATCAAATAGAATTTGCAGAGTTTTGCCTTTTAGAAAAATGCCATTTAATGTATTTTCAAAAAAATATATAATTATAAGAAAAGTCATAGATAGAAATTATTTCAAGAAAAAAAGTTACATAAAAATAGTGCACTCTCCAAGATAATCAAACCTGTGACCTTTGGAAAAGTGTAAGAAATACTTTATAATTATTAAAAAAAAACAATCCAATTGATGATTTAGCAATTAAATAGCACACATTTTTAACATTTTCCATTAAAATACAGATAACATACATATACTTCCAACCTGTTAATTATTTTGCGTGTTTGAACATTATAACCACATTGTTTTTTATTATATGACTCCGTGCTCAGGTGAATTCAAAACAACAACAAAAATCATCTCCATTTTATGTGTGTTGTTTTCACATAATCTCAATATTTATTAGAGTTGCTCATGTAAATATTTGTATTAAGGATGAACATGTTCCAAATAAAATAGCACACGATTTTGACAGCAAAATATATTCATTAAAATGTATTCATTTTAAAAAGGCTGATATTGCTGAAAATTGTTTTAAAATATATCATTATTTATTTATTTCCAGAATGAATTGTGAAGACAGCGACCACCAATTATCCAACGCAGCAAACGTCTCTTCTAAGCATGGACATAAGATTAAAAGTAAGTTATAACATGTTTCTTGTGATGTGTTCACCATTTTCTTTTTTTTTCATATAAATATATCTATATTCATCTATCCGTTTCCGTTTCTACATGAAACAGTGACCAGAAAGTAATAAAGCGGTGATCAGTTAATTGCCAGTCAACAGGAAATTGCAAGGTTTATTACGTTAGTATTCANATATTCATTTATTCCGTTTCTACATCAAACAGTGACCTAATAAAGGGGTGATCAGTTAATTGCCAGTCAACAGGAAGTGGCAAGGTTTATTAGGTTAGTATTCATACACATGCCCGATAATATAATGTCAAATTTAATAATAATTTAATCAATATCACTTTTAAAATAGACTGAAACAAATAAATAAAAAAATAAATAAATGCACACACTTTGTTTTGAGTATGCAAAAATAAATATACAAAGGTATCACTATATAGTTTGTTGAGGGAAAAAGCTTCCAATAGACATCACTGAATTAAGCAGAATCCCTGTCTATCACTGCGGTTGTAATTTTTAACTTGTTGCATAACTACATCATCTTTCTCTTTCAATGCTGTTTATGTAGTTCTAACAGTGTCGGCTCTGCATTGTTATACCGGTAAACATCTTCTGACCCATCCTTGTAATGGCTGAAATACAAAAGAAACTTTCATGCACACACAGTCACAGTCTTTGTGAACAAGAACATCAAGACGGATACCAAAATGGAATCTTAAAAACCAGCTATGCACCAATGGTTGTCCTGAATCTTGTAAAGACTTACGAAATGTGTAAAATGAAATTTGTAAAAAAAGAGGCGATTTTTCAATAAAGAAATTTCCTAAATGAGAAATTGTTGAAAACAACTTTCAATAAAGTAATATAAGTCTTCGAATGCGTCTCAGCAGCATGAAGTAAAATATTTCAACAAAATATTTGTGTTTGAAAGTCACGTGGAATCATCAAAACATTAAGACATACGGTTTTATATTTGAGTAGTTGGTATTCACATTTCACCCCTGATTTACCATCTGAACTAGCTATGTTGTAGTTTATAACATGTTTGCATGATTTGTTTGAAACTAAATAATGCTAGCATCTATAATCCTGATAAACTGATAAAATCTTTGTGTCTTGGTACTGGAACTTTAGCATATTGCAAAACAATATACGTCAAGTAATCACTCATCTGCAACAGAACAAATTATGACTCCCAATGTCGCCTGTTTAAAATGGTCAACATGTACAAATGCATTTAAATACTTCAAACTGGTGGCAGGATAAAACGTTCCATAAGGTATCGATTCTATAAATAGAGTGGAAATTAACTCATAATTTTCACTCACACAATTTATAATTGTTTTTTACATAAACGTTCTTTGATCTCTTGATCTTCACTTTGCCAATGTTCTTTTTCCAAATGGAATTTCTCTAGGAATAGTATATTGGCATGGATTTGGGGATATGTGAAAATGAGAACAGTGGCCATAAAATTTCATCAAGAACCCTTTGAGCTTGTGTAGTATTTATCCAAGCATTTCAATATCTTTCAAACCTCCACATTCCTCTATGTCAACAAATAAATGAGAAAAACAAATACTCGTTTTGGTGTCGATTTGGAGCTGTTGCAGCTGCATTGGCAGACCTCATGAAACCTCTACCAAATGGTCGACTGCAAGATCTTTACTGGATCTTTTATGGGAACGGCTGGTATCTGTAAGGATACTGATCCTCATAACCACCGTGCACATAACCTCCTCTAAAACCACATCTCCTATGGTATTAACTAGGTCCTCAACCTCTCGCATACATTTTATTTCTTTCAATATAGGAATACGAGAAAGCTTTGATTTCTTTTGCGACATCATCACCAAATTGTTTGTTTGTAATGGGTAGAGAAATGTTACATATGTATGTGATGGATGATATTTCCGTTTAAAAGCGGGGCTAATCATGTATCTTCTTCTCATTGAAAAGTTTCTGTTAACCAATGGTGGATATGTCATCTTACAATATTCAGGAACAGAGAACAGACAATTGTGTGTATCGCCCATCATATTATCAATTATATGAATTAATTTAATTACACGTTTTGTTCGGTGAGCATGTTTATTTTTGTGCTTTTTATAATAACAAGCTTTTTTTTTTAAAACGGTTATTTCAACTTAAAAGAATTTAGATTGTTTTAAGTTTCTTGTTACAATTTTGCATAAAAATATAATGTGACTCTGTCATTGTATTTCAAATCAGAAATCTGCGGTTATTTCAAAATACAAAAATCAAGAAGAACAGAAGTTATTCCTAATATAAATTGGTTGATTAACACACACATGGTTAAATGTGGATTATATTCACCTTGTTGTCATTCTTGTACAAGTGACGTGTATGATAGTATAATTATAATTCAGGCCTTTTTCTGACCATTTTGGGAAAAAGTACCTGGGTTGAATTAGGAAATTCGTGACTTAACATTTTATTAAATGTTTTTTTTTTATCACTAAATATTATATATGAATTTACATGTTGAATAGGTGGAACATGGGTTTCTTGTCAATTTCTCAATTCCATTAATATGATTATATTCAAGCATATATCTAGAGCATTAACACCAAATTTGACCATATTTACCGGTACTAGTCTAGCACAATATTGTGGTATCGACATAAATCTTGAATGAAATGTAAATAAATACCGTTGTATAACTACATCACATGCATAAGTCGTGAAAATTAAATTTTAAATCTATACCTCTAAATAGCTAAGTTCATGATCCCACACACTCATATGTGTAAAAAAAACTAGCTGCCCATAATTTGCTTTAAATGTGATCATGAAAATGAACAAACAAGTTGTTTTTGTTTGGTGCAATCCAATAATTACAAGGCAAGTAGATTACTCTCCCTTGTTTAAAAAATATCGTCAACGGTCAATATAAAGGTTATCTATCCAAATGCAACGCCGGTCGGAAAATTGTATATTTGGTTTTGAAAATCATGCTTGTATTTTCATTTTTGGGAGAAAAAAAAGCTCATAGACTTTTCCAATACATAATTTTAAGTTGCTCTGAATTGGGAAAATATATTCATAATAGCCTTTGGAAAAGGGTCTGACTATTGGACTGACCGTCTGACCGTGAGTGCAGTAAAACAAGCTGGTACTTAGATATAAAATGTGTCATAACTCATAAGAGCCTAAACGTAAGAAGTATGCCGGTGGACCATCAAGAATCAGATCAATTCAACACATATTTATGTACTACAGTAATTGCCTCTTTTGAAAATATAGGGTTAGAAGTTCCATGCAAATTGGATAAAATTAAAAAAGTCTGAGTTTAACTTCTTATGACCAACTTTTATTTAAGATATCACTCAGTTTGCCATTGGAGTTTTATCAATTTGAGAACAGTCATAAACTTAAGCGTTTGAATCAGAAGAGTGATAATATGTATGTAAATTGAAACAAAATTGAAGAATTATAAGTTCTCTGGACAAATGAAGATAACCGCCAATCATTAATCGTGACTTAACACTGTATTTGTAGGGGTAGTAAGCTTATTTGTGAAATGTTTGAATCATGTAGATGACACAGGAGATGCATTTAGCACCAACAGATCACTTGATATAAAAACAAGTTAAGATACACACAGACCCCATTACATATAAATTACTTTTGAACACTAGTATGGACATTTTTAGATTAAAAACTAATTTTTACTTGCAGATGATGACCTAGAAAAAAGTCAATCCTCCGACTCAGCCAAAGTAACAGAAGGTAATACTTAAACCTAGATTTTACTTTGTCTGTGTGTATGTGTGTGGTGGGTGTGTGTGTGTGGGGGATGTGTGTCCAGCAAAATCCAGGATAAGTCTAATGATAGTCACAGTTACAACTATGCTACTGGTTAGGAAAATTCAGGCCTTTCTATACAGGTCTATTCCAATATCCATATAATCAGACGTGATTTTCATTATTAAAACTTAGACTTGACTTTATATACTATTATTACAAGATTTCAATGGAATATGCATGAGGACTAGGTTTAACCTATTATATTAAATTAAGCTTCACAAATGCAAATATGTTTATATTTTGTAGACAAACAGAAAGGAAAATCTTTGGTTGGGCCTCCAAAAGGTAACATATCCTTATTAATTGTACTTCAATAGTGTTTTTATAACAGTGCTGCTCATAAAGCCTAGAAAAATAGAGTGGAACTTTGATGTTATCTCAAATTAATAAAATTCCAAAGGCAGACTGGCCGACATCTTTAATAAAAGTTGATCATAAGTTTGTATACGTTTTTGCCGATGGACACAAAGACAAACATATGGACAGAGGAACTGCTTGACAGACATACACGCGTGTAGCTGAATGTGCATACCAAGTTTTGTGATAATATCTATGTACTTTTAACGTTTTAACAACATTTAAGTCTTTGCTGAACCTATAGCTGAATGTCTATATATAGGATCTGACTGTACGTTTCATTTCATCACTAATTTTAATAAACAAGTTCAACTTTAAGCGAGCTATCCAACAAACTTCCTGAAGTTAAAAAAAATCATTGTTTAAATTTCAACAAGTGTCAGAGCTTTTTTATTATGTATATATATATGGGGGAGCATATAGTCGCCGCTTCGTCTGTCCGTCCGTGCTTCTTGTTCGGGCTATTTCTCAGCAACTCATGACCGAAATTCAATGAAACATTATGGGAAGCTTCACTACCAATGAGAGATGTGCATATTATCAGGGGGTTCTGGACGGACGATTTTTCACAGAGTTATGGCCCTTTGATTTTTTTTTTCATAAATTGTACATTTAGTGCTATTTTTCTTGTCCGAGCTATTTCTCAGCAACTAATGACTGGAATTCATTTAAACTTTATGGGAAGCTTCACTACCTAGCGGAGATGTGCATCTTATCAGCCGGTTCTGGTCGGATGATTTTTCACAGAGTTATGGCCCTTTGAATTTTTCCATTGTACATGAATTCAATGAAAGTTTATGGGAAGCTTAACTACCTTGAGGAGATGCGCATGTTATTAGTGGGTTCTGGTTAGATGATTTATTAGCTCATCTGTTTTCGAAGAAAACCTGAGGTATTGTCATAGCCCTCTTGTTCTTCCGCGTCGTCGGCGTCGTCGTCGGCGTCCTAAAACTTTAACATTTGCCATAACGTTTGCAACATTGAAGATAGTAACTTGATATTTAGCACGCATGTTTTGGTTTTTAATGTGTATCTGATCGACCTGCACATTTTGAGTGGTCAAAAGGTCAAGGTCAATGATGACCTTCACGGTCAAAGGTAAAAAAAATAAATCCAAGCACATTGGCCATAACTTTTGCAATATTGAAGATAGCTACTTGATCTTTGGCATGCATGTGTATCTCATGGAGCTGCACATTTTGAGTGATGAAAGGTCAAGGTCATCCTTCAAGGTCAAAGGTAAAAACACGTTTTTTTTTGTTTTGTTTTTTGTTTTTTTTTTCATGTGTATCTCATCGACCTGCACATTTGGAGTGGTGAAAAGGTCATGGGCAATGAAAACCTTCAAGGTCAAAGGTCAAAAAACAAAATCCAAGCACCCACAGCTGAGCGTTGGCACCCGATATGCGGTGCTCTTGTTTAGAGAGTTATGGCCCTTTGACATTTTTTTTAGTTGCTAAACCATCCATCGTATTATTTTGTCTAAAGTTATGCCCCTCAAGACGTTTTTTCTTTTATCTGAATATATAGTGCAATATTGTGTCAAAAAAAAACTTTGGGGAGCATCACCCGTCTCCGACGGTTTCTTGTTTATCATATGCTTTTAAATAAGCAAAGAACTGTTCTATTTTCATGAAAGTCATGATGAAACCGAAAAGTTGTTTCAATTGAGCGACATCACTTGACGTTGCAAGATAATTTTAGCAAAATTTGACATGATTGGTCAGTAAAACAAAAGGTAGCCAATGAAAATGCTTAAAATGCTATCTTACACATGTTTAAGGTAAACATATTTGTAGCAGTCATATTACAAATAAAAACAATGCGCAACATTTGATAAACCAGGTTGTATGATAAATCTTAATTTAGTATGTTTGTTTTTTGGTTATTTTTCTTACAAGTTTAGTTCTAATTTTAGTAGCAAGGACCTGACATTTGAAAAAAATGATTGGGCATAATTCTATCATTTCCAGTTAGAAGTATAACAAGTTTCAATCAAGAAACTTTAGCAGTTTTTGAGAAACAGGAACATATGTTAATGGGCGGAAAGACAGACAGTTGCTTAAACTGATGAACAGACAGACATGACAGACGGATGGATAACTTATAGTCTTCTCTGGTGAAACAAGTTGAGGAGTAAAAGTTAAGTATATTTGATATATTGACAAATGAAAAATACTGATTCAAATTCATGAAAACAAGACAATTTAAAAAAAGGTTCCATTCTACCTGTTTTAATAATCGCAATGCATTGTTTTAAGTCAATTTCAAAACCAGTTTTGACTATTAAGGCATGATTTCAACAAACTTAGTAGAGGACCAATATAAGATGTTACACACCAAATCTTGAACCCCTGATCCTTGAGTTTTCAAATAAGATCAGCTGAAGTAAATATGCAATAAATTGGAATGATTAAAACGACTTTGAAAGAGAGTCTCCCAATGATCATGTGAAGACTCGTTAAAATCTGCCCTTCAGTAGGGGAAGTAATAATAAAAAGTTATCACCCTCAAGCACAGATGCATGCAGGGACTGACTGACGACGGCAAACACTTTATCCTAAAAGCTCCCCATGAGCATTATGTGCTCAGTTGGGTTAAAAGCAGAGGTAACATCATCAGAAGGCCAATCTGATGGTGTGATTCAGATAATATTAAAATTAGGCTCCTCAGTTCTTGATGTTTTGTGTAGAACCCATGAGAAATACTTTTGAATTTCATAAAACACTTGCTATAAGATTCAAGGCAACACACCTCTTTGTTCACGGAACAGGTACAAAAGCTTCCACGCTCAGAAAAGAGGCTTCTACTTCAAAAGCAGAGCTGACAGCACCAAAAGGTAAAACTGATTTTGTGATTTAGATACCTTTAACTAGAGCTTGTCAATTAATACTATCATGCGTAGAAAAAAAGATAACACTTAAATTTTAAGATTTTTGCATTTTTTTGAAGTTCACCATTAAATGCTTTTAATCGATAAATGTAATAAAAAGCTGCTGTCTAATATAAAAACCGAATGTTAGAAAGAAAAAATGAAGAAAAGAGTTTCCCCACTGACGTTTGGAAGCAAAAAGCTACCGCTTTTACCACTTTGTCATCCTGGCTGTTAAATTACGTCATGTATTTTAAACTGTATATAAGCAATCCTCGTATTGTCACATATATAACAAAAGCCACAGCAGTTCTCCAAATTATGCAATCTTTTCATGTTTGTAACGCTTAAATGTTTTTTTCTAACTCATCAATTTAAATGTATTTTCTGTATGAGTCTACATCATCAGTCCGTTTTTGCTCCCTGATGTACTGTGTTCTTTTATTTTTTTCAATATGTGACAAAAAGTTGGAAAATTGACATTATGACTCTGTTAACATTTCCCTTTAAAATAAAACCTGCATAAACCTACATAGTACCATGTCTATACTTCTGTGTGTATACTGAGCAGTTATAAAACCTTTCAACGGCAACTATGACAACAGACGATTCTACTTAACATGAGGGCATACTGGCCTTATGTCGCTAACCTAAGACATGCCACAACTAAACTGTTACATGTGCACATTTTGTGGTATTTCTGTACTAATTAAAGTTTATATATTTTTTCACTACATATAACACAGACTTGATACGGTCTCATACAGTTTATTAAAAAAGAGTTCTAAATATAAGTAATCCCTAGGTTGGGGCCCATTTTCATACCAGGAGCATGATTTTAACAAACTTACCGGTAGTATAGGACAACCAATCAATGTTGCTCACCAAATAATGAACCCCAAACAGTTCAATGATAAGATTTAAAAAAAAAGAAGCTATTGACTATATTAGTCTTTATAAATCATGTAGCCCATGGGTTGCTATTAGTTTGACCCGAGGGCCGTGATTTTGACAAACTTAGAAGAGGACCTCTATATGATGTTACACACGAAATATTAAAGCCTTACCCTTGCGGTTTCAGGGAAGATGTTTGAAGCTATTAACTATATAAGTGTAAATAAATTATATGACCACTGGGTTTTGTTAAAGTTTTGACACCATGGACATAATTTGAACAACCTTAGCAGAGGACCAATATAAACGGTTACATACCAAGTAACAAACCTCTGGGCTTTACAGTTTCAGAGAAGGTTTTAAAACTTTTCTCAATATACATAGAGGGAAAATATGTAACGCCTAGGTCGAGGCCAGTGTTAAACTCCCAGGTCATGAATTGAACAAACTGAATAGAGGACCACTGTTGCGAGGACGCCGTTGGAAATAATCAAGAATGCGTCTCAATTTGTTTCGTACTTTTATTGACGACTAGCATTGACGATTCTCTACAATTAATGAAATTAACAATACAAAAAAATGAATAATAACATAATAGTACAACATATATGCTATTCAAAGTATAATATAATAACATACACTCATGGATTAGGATAAACGGTTTCATAAATAACTATTTGAAACATTTTCAATAAAGATCGAACTTCTTTATAATGATTTAAGTTCGATACATCTGAATATCTTATACAATATTTATTACAAAGCATTAATTCATTAATAATACATATTATAAATACCGAATATGGTGTTCCCCATTAAACGGACCTCGCAAACCAAATAATGTTTCTTTAAAAATGCATGACGTCAAACGGTGAAGCGTGAACGTGCGACGTCGCGGTAAAATATAATACATGACCGCGTCATACAATAACGCGCCTTTAAACAATTTAAGTTTTTAAATTAAATCATATTAATGATTTTAACACTCTTCGCCATGAAATGTGTACATTTTATACAACAACAATCAACGAAGTGCAAAAGAACATATGCAAATTCATTATGACCATAGTAGTAACATAATAAGTAATGTGCTAGCTACAATGACTATATAACTAACCTATTATGTGTATGTTAATAAGTTAGCAATGTTAAACAATATGGTACAACCACAGAACAATGTTTCTTCATAAACATGTAAACAGTTATATATATTTTTTTTCCATTTCCATTCATACAAAAAATCATTGTACACACATATACATTTAACGAAGACTAGCGCACCTTAATCAATTATTAACGTGAACAGTAAATTATAATTCGCTTTCGAGCAGGCATAGTTTACAAATAGGTTTTGTCAATTCCTTATTTTTACTTCTAACCACACAGCTACGTACGTGTCCATCTCGCCCAATGTTTACTTTTACAACTCGACCTAGTGGCCATTGTCCTCTAGTCATGTTTGGTTCCGCAACTAATACTACGTCACCTTCACGGAGGTCTCTAGTGTTTCTTTGCCAGTTAGACCGATGTTGCAAAGGCGGCAAATATTCAACTGTCCAGCGCTTCCAGAAAACGTCTGCCAAATATTGAGCCTGTCTCCACCATCTCTTAGCGTAGTTGTCTTTGCTGCAAAATGTGCCTAGTGGGATGCTACTATTCTTCTTCATCAGGAGAAGCATGCTCGGTGTGAGTGCCATTGAATCTCTCGAATCGTTGCTGACTGTCGTAATGGGTCGAGCGTTAATGATCTTCTCGACCTCAGCAACCAGTGTTAACAACTGCTCATCTGTAAGAAGTTTTTTGTTTTACCAGGGATTTCAAAATAGACCGTGCTGAGCGTATTAAGCGCTCCCAGGCGCCTCCCATGTGACTAGCGTATGGTGGGTTGAAATGCCACTCAACGTCTGTTTGTGACATGTGTCGGTTAACACTGAACTGGTTCCACTCTTCAAGTAAACGACGGATATTACGATCACCACCCACAATGTTGGTACCGTTGTCGCTAAATACCTTCTCAGGTTTCCCTCTTCTACTTATGAATCTTTGAAAACATGATATGAATGAGTCCGATGTTAGGCTATGTGCTATTTCAAGATGCACAGCTCTACATGCAAGGCACGTAAACAAAACTCCATATCTCTTTACCTGAGATCGTCCACTCGTTACAAACATGGGTCCAAAATAATCAATCCCAACGTACGTGAAAGGTGGTTTCTGGCGTTACTTGTTCGTCGCGAAGTGGAGCCATTTGTTGTTGACACAGTCGTCTTCGGTACCTTTTACAAGTAATGCATTTGCCGATCACTCTCTTTACTGTGCTAGGACCCTTGACAATCCACACTCTTCTGCGTATACTGGCTTATACAAGGTTAACACCAACATGACCCAATGCTTCATGAAAATGACGGACTAGTAATAGTGTGACGTCATGTTTTGGGGGTTAAATAACTGGGAGTTGATTCATCGATATTCCCGGAATGCGACCATTCACCTTCAACAAGCCATTATCATAAACTGGATTCAGTGAATCAATAGTGGAGTTTCTTTTCACAGGTTTGCATTGTTTCAGATCATCTATTTCTTGGCGGTAATATGTTTCTTGAATTCTCGTGAATATGACAGTTTCAGCCTTCCGTAATTCACTGACGGAAATAAAACTACTGTCAACATTAGGTGATTTCATTTTCTTCAAGTAGCGATCGACACGATAGGTTTCGAAACGCAACAACCAAGCAATTGCGCGTGTAAGTTTGGTCCATGATGAGAAGTAACCTACATACGAGTCAACCGGGCTAGATGTAAAGGTGTATACCGCTGTTTCTCGTTTAACTTTATCATCACCAACATGCGAGCATTCTAACCTCTCCGGCCACATTGTGGGTTCTTCTAAAAGAAATGATGGGCCANTGGTGAAACAAGTAGAGGACTAAAAGTGAAGTATATTTGAGATATTGAGACAAATGAAAAATACTGATTCAAATTTATGAAAACAGGACCATTTTAAAAAAAGTTCCATTCTCCCTGTTTCAATAATCGCAATGCATTGTTTTAAGTCATTTTCAAAATCAGTTTTGACCATTAAGGCATGATTTCAACAAACTTAGTAGAGGAACAATATAAATTGTTTCACGCAAAATCTTCAACCCCTGATCCTTGAGTTTTCAGATAAGATCAGCTGAAGTAAATATGCAATAAATTGGGATGATTTAAACGACTTTAAAAGAGAGTCTCCCAATGATCATTTATGTGAAGACTCGTTAAAATCTGCCCTTCAGTAGAGGAAGTAATAATAAAAAGTTATCGGACTCAAGCACAGATGCATGCAGGGACTGACTGACGACGGCAAACACTGTATCCTAAAAGCTCCCCATGAGCATTATGTACTCAGTTGGGTTAAAAGCAGAGGTTACATCATCAGAAGGTCAAACTGATGGTGTGATTCAAATAATATTAAAATTGGGCTCCTCAGTTCTTGATGTCTTGTGTAGAACCCATGAGAATACTTTTGAATTTCATTAAACACTTGCTATAAGATTCAAGGCACCACACTTATACTTCTCTTTGTACACGGAACAGGTACAAAAGCTTCCACGCTCAGAAAAGAGGCTTCTACTCCAAAAGCAGAGCAGGCAGCACCAAAAGGTAAAACTGATTATGGGATTAAGATACATTAAACAGCTTTTCAATTAATACTATCATGCGCAGAAAAAAGATAACACTTAAATTTGAAGATTTTTGCATTTTTTGAAGTTCATCATAAAATGCTTTTAATTGATAAATGTAATAAAAAGCTGCTGTAATAAAAAGCTGCTGTTTAATATAAAAACCGAATGTAAGAAAGAAAAAATAAAGAAAAGAGTTTCCCTACTGACGTTTGGAAGAAAAAAGCTACCGCCTTTACCACTTTGTCATCCTGGCTGTTAAATCACGTCATGTATTTTAAACTGTATATAAGCAATCATAATATTGTCACAAATATAACAAAAGCCACAGCAGTTCTCCAAATTATGCAATTTTTACATGTTTGTAACGCTCAAATGTTTTTTTTCTTACTCATCAATTTAAATGTATTTTCTGTATGAGTCTACATCATCAGTCCGTTTTTGCTCCCTGATGTACAGTGTTCTTTTTTTTCAATATGTGACAAAAAGTTGGAAAATTGACATTATGACTATCTGTTAACATTTCCCTTTAAAATGAAACCTGCATAAACCTACATAGTACCATGTCTATACTTCTGTGTGTATACTGAGCAGTTATAAAACCTTTCAACGGCAACTATGACAACAGACGATTCTACTTAACATGAGGGCATACTGGCCTTATGTCGCTAACCTAAGACATGCCACAACTAAACTGTTTCATGTGCAGATTTTGTGGTATTTCTGTAATAACTATAGTTTATATAATTTTTTTACTTCATTTAACACAAACTTGATACGGTCTCATACAGAATAAGAAAAAAGAGTTTTAAATATAAGTAACCCCTAGGTTGGGGCCCATTTTCATCACAGGAGCATGATTTGAACAAACTTACCGGTAGTATAGGACTACGAAACACTGTTTCTCACCAAATATTAAAACCTCAAACATTTCAATGATAAGATTTAAAACAAGTGATGTGTTTGTGAAACACTATGTCCCCTTTTGAGCGATTTTGACCCATATATTTAACCTTTGACCTTGAAGGATGACCTTGACCTTGACCTTTCACCACTCAAAATGTGCAGCTCTATGAGATACACACGCATGCCAAATATCAAGTTGTTATCTTAAATATTGCAAAAGTTATGGCCAATGTTAAAGTTTGTGCAAACAAACCAACAAACCAACAAAAAACAAAAAAACAGACAGGGCAAAAACAATATGTCCCCCAGTATAGACTGGGGGACATAAAAAAAGTTATTTACGATATTAGTCTTTATAAATCATGTATCCCATGGGGTGTTCCTAGTTTGATCCGATGGCCGTGATTTTGACAAACTTAGTAGAGGACCACTATATGATGTTGCACACGAAATATTTAAGCCTGACCCTTGCGGTTAGTTTAAACATGTGTTTCTTTTGACATGTACAATATATCAAAATACACAATACAATAAATATCAGAAAAGGATTGAAACGGAAGAAATAAATCTTATATAGTTTCTCGAGTGACCCTTGCGGTTTCCGAGAAGATGTTTGAAGCTATTTACTATATAAGTCTACATAAATTATATGGCCACTGGGTTTTGTAAACGTTTTGACACCATGGACATAATTTGAACAAACTTAGCAGAGGACCAATATAAAATGTTACATACAAAATAACAAACCTCTCGGCCATATAGTTTAAGAGAAGATTTTTAAACTTTTCTCAATATACATAGAGGGAACGCCTAGGTCGAGGCCAATTTTAAACCCCCATGTCATGATTTGAACAAACTTAATAGAGGACCACCATACAATCTTATACAACTAAAATTAACCTCTGACCCTTGTGGTTTCAGATAGACAAATTGGTTACATTTAAGTCAAATTGTTGACTAATACAGATGATAAATTATGCAGGAGATACCATTCATAACGACATATCACTTGAGATAAAAGCAAATCAAGATAATACACAACTCTCATTTCATATACAGATACAAATATTTTTGAATACTGGTATAAACATTTTACGATTTAAAACGTTTGTTCGTTGCTCAATATACAACGATGAGATTTCTGTTTTTAAATGAATAAATGAAACTTGTCTTTTTATCTAAAATGTCAAGGTCAAATGACATTTCTGGGTCAAAACAATACTTTTCATTTTCTATTCTATTCTAACACTATTTTATATGAAAATGAAATACAAAAGATAAATTACAATTTCAAATGTGGATTCAGAGGCATGTGGCACTTGAAGAAATAGGACTTGTAATGCTGATCATTTATACCAATTGATTTCTAAAATCCCGTAATTCACGACAAAAGTTATGAGCCGGACATGAAATGTCACAAGAACACACACTCACAAACACATAGGGGTTAGACATAGAACAAATGTGTTTAAATGGATTATCGATTGTTATTCACGAGTGATCAGAGAATATAACATTTAGTTTCTATGCTCAGGGGTGAATAAAAATCCGTGATGTACCAAAACCATTGCATAAAACTGGAGACTCTTGCTCGAGTTATGACAAACTCATGTGAATATAACGACGCCGTTTTACTATGAAACATTGAAATTTATTGGTAATAATATTATTTATATATATATCACAGGAAACCATAAAAAATTAAATGCCATTCCAACATTCCCATGGCAGGAGCATATAGCTATAGGCAGTTATGAGTCTTGAACTATACATCCGCAATATTAATAGACATATCCTGGGCCCGTATTCACTTACGGATTCTTTAACTTAATTGTAAAGAACAGAACTAGAACAAAGACATCCTACTTAAAAAATTAATAGATACAGTCTGTAAATGGTGCTTATGTCATCATCACAATGTTATTTATGAAAAATTATGTAATTAAGGGGGTTAAATGTCAAGTGAGACAATAAAAAAATATAAGCAAATACAAAAATTAGAACATGACAGTTTTAACAATATTCATTATTCTTAGATTCGCGTCTAATACTTGGTAGGTTAAATACCGTCTCTGGAATAAGCTAGTTTTTGGAAAACCCAATAGTCAGCTGTCTAAATCTGAGCCATTGGAAATCCTTTCAACATCGCATACCATATCAACCTATCAACCGTTAGAATTTGATATAAACTACCGGTGGTCAATAAAATCGATCAGCACTGAGATAGTTGTAGGTTTGTCCAAAGTCTAGCACAATCCAGGATAAGTCTACTGCTAGTCACTGTTAGCACTATGCTACTGGTTAAGGTCTATTCCAATATCCAGATAATGAAGCATGATTTAAATTATTAAAACTGAGACTTAATATACTAGTATTACAAGATTTTTATGGAATATTCATGAGTTCTTGAACTTATCATTATAATATAAAGCTTCACATATGTAAGCATGTTTATGTTTTATTTTTTCTAGGCAAACAGAAAGGAAAATCTGGGCATCCTAAAGGTAATTTTATATTAAATAATTGTATTTTCAATATTGTTTGTGTAATAGTGCTGCAAATGCAGCATAGGCAAAGAGGTTAAACGTGGGTGTTGTCTGAAAGCAGTGTTACAGTGGCCCATCTCCAATCAACTTTAGTTTACATGTTTTTCTCCTGAATTTGAATTAATTGTTTTTAGTTGTTCACACGTGAACAACTATTTTTACCATAATCTTACAAACATATGACAAAATACTTCCATTCATAAAATCACACAGAAAAAGCAATCCAATTGTCAAATACCTGATCTGATGGCCTAGTTATTGACCCCCACCTGACCCAGATTAAAATATGACATACCGTCATTTCTTTAAGTCTTCGGAATAATAATTATTTTTCGTGACACTAAATTCAACATGCAGGTTTTCGTCCATAATGAATTATTCAAACATTTCGGACTGTTTATTGAACACATTTTTTTTTCATCATAATTCTGCCCTGTTGCGCTTATCTGGTGACACTGCGATCATACTTTTTACAACATGATTAAAGTCCTAAAACCTAACACATGGATGCCTGCAGGCAATTGATCATTGTATTTAATTTATTGGGTAAATAACCACGTATACCGGTAATAAACAATGGTTTCACCCAACAGCTTGAAGAAACATATATAAAAATAATTTATATTATACGGCATGGTATTTTACAAGCACGTGCTATTATTCGTTGATACAATTGACGTTATACTCATTGCATACACGTATTCGATCGTCAATGCAATATTTTTAAGTTGTCTCTAAATTTTTGGACACTTGTATTTTTTTAATACTTTTTTAATCTAAATTTTCGGACACGAAAAAACTATTTATTTTTTAGTGTCAGAACACTTAAATTAATTACGGTAGATATTGTTCGAGAGTGGTAACAAGGTTTTTAAAAGATGTGGTATAGTGAGCTAGTTTTTTTATGCATGTGCCAAATATTCAAATCTGCCCTAGATATTGTAAAGATAAGATTTCGTTAAGATTGAGTAATAACAGTGGCTTATATTATGGTCAAAAGCTTTTTCTAAGATTTCACCAGGTTACCTAGTTTCTACATGCACGTGATCCAGATTCAAGCATGTCATAAAAAATCATATTCCATGCATCCAAAAGATTCTTTACAACACTTGTTTAGACGAAGGCAATATGGTTAGTATCAATAGGCACTTTGCAATTTTTAAAATGTTGATCCCACACAAGAGCCGAATACAAAGCTACAAAGTGGAGCGATTCAAACAGTTGCCATTTCTTATTTCAGATTTTTATGCCCTCTTTTTAAAAAAGGGGGTATATTGTTTTTGGCCTGTCTGTCTGTCATTTTGTCCCAAAACTTTTACCTTGCTCATAAAATGAAAACTCTTGGATCTATGTTCTTTAAACTTCACATGTGCATGCATCTCATTAAAATCTACAATCAAACATGGTTTGAGGTCACTAGGTCGAAGGTCAAGGTCACTGTGACCTTTACATTAAAAAAATAACCTTGTTTCTAAAATAACTGCCATGCAGCTTCAAAGCGCAGTAGGGGGCGTTGTGTTTCACAAACACAGCTCTTGTTTGAGTTGTTGATTTTTAATGTTTTTTGTTAAGGGTTGGGGTTGAGAATCTAAGAAATAATTCCAATGAAACAATTTTTATGACAAATGTTCATGAATACATATTCCATGGAATCGAAACAGACACTATTAGACTAGCTTGGGTTGGGTTTAATTGGGATAAGATGGCATTTGTTTGTGTGTAAATTATGCAAGGAAGTTTGCCTTGAATGTTACTCAGGAGCTTAGTCAACTGTCTGCATAAACATATTAGTTGTTTAAACACAGTTTGACAGGGGGTATATTGGAGTCACTGTGTCTGGTTGTTGGTTTGTTGGTTTATTAGCCGGTTGGTTTATTTGTTTATCTGTCTGCATAAAATGTAACACGTTTGTGCAGCAAAATATTTCTACATTTCTAACGCGATTGAATTGAAACTTGAAATATGCAGATTTGTAAGACACTTTGTTCATGCTCAGTTATCCACTTGTTTGAGTTATATGCCCCTGCACTTATAACATAAGCATCAAATGTTCTAGGTTTGTGGGGCAAACTACTTCCACATTTTGTCAAACATTTGAATTGAAACTTGAGATATGTCTTCACCATAAAGTGTAGATATGCAACACACAATTTTCACACACAGTGATTCACTTATTCGTGAGTAATGTGCCCTTGAAATTAGCCATGTGAATGGCTGCTATTCCTGTGACAAAGCGGTGCGGGTGAGAATTTAAGTCACGTGTGTAACAATCCACTAGTTAATATTGAAACAGAAGTGATGTTAGTTAAGAAAATTTGTTATTTTATTCAAGCATATAAGTGGTAACAAAGTAACACCATTGCAAGTACATGTACATGTATCAATGATTTATAAATAAGTGACAATACAAAATATGGTTATCTACAGCCATCAATTCTAATTATATTATAACATGAAAAAGTATACACTAACGGCCTTTTTAAAGAATTGAAAGAGAAGAGCCTCAGAAATTAGAGGAACGCATTTAACATGAACACTATTTGGTGGAGTATTTACCTTTAACACAAAAACAAATAACACAGATGCAATTACCATAGATCACTCACATGAGCTTTTTTATTTAATTTGACCATGTAATCTAGTTTCTGACCACAATGGCCCGGTTTCAAAGTCAATCGATTTATCATTGTTAAAATATTCTGACCAAGTGTCATGAACATTGGGCAATAAATAAGCATTTTCTTTAATTTGACCTAGTGACCTTGTTTTTGACCCCATGTCACCCAGTTTCAAACTTATTCCAGATAGCATACATTAGGGCATTATTGTTCTGGCCAAATTTCCTGAAGATTAGGCAAAACATATGACCTCCTTAGTGTTCACGAAGTTTTATTAAATTTAATCTTTGAACATTGTTTGTGACCATCATGTGACCCAAGTTCAATATATAATTGGGACAAATGTTTAAAGCAAGTTTCATGATGATTGGACAAAACATATGACTTCTAGAATGATCACAAGGTTTTACTAAGGGAAAACTGCCCCAAATTCAAGTGGCTTTTTTTTAACGGACTGGAATCATTTTCAAAAGTTGCTGAGATTTCATCAGAATAAATCTTCTGAGCAAGTGCTCAAGTGAGTTAATTAAAAACAAGAAGCCTAAAGTCCCCAGTAAGCTCAACTGAGACGTGTATTAACTAAACTGTTTTGTGCAGATTTTGTGATGTTTGTTTAATGATTGTGGTTTTAATATAGTGTTTTTTTTTCTATGTATGACACTGAGTTGATATGGTCTGAGATAGTATTCAACAAAATTAAAGTTTTTACTATAAACAAATACAAAAAGTAGCCCCTAGTGTTATTTACAATATCAGTATATATAAATCATGCGACTCGGAGGCATGGTTAGTTTTTCTGACAGGGGCATGATTTAAAAAAAAAACTTAGTAGAAAGAACTATACAATGATACACACAATATTAAAGCCCTGGCCCTTGCAATGTCAGAGACAAATATTTTTGAAAGTATTTAATATGTAAGTTAATATAAATCATTTGAAACCTGGGCTGTGGCAAGTTTTGACCCCAGGGGCGTGATTTGAACAAACTTCACAGAGACCACCTTGTAAGATGTGACATGCTTATAACAAACCTATGGGCCTTTCGGTAAGAAAGAAGTTTTTTTATATACCTACACACTCCCTAGGGTGGGGCTCATTTTGATCCCAGGGGCAGTATTTAAATAAACTTTGTAGATATGGTTCTGTTCCTGTTGTCGTGTAGAAGCCAGGAGAAGAAGCAAAGCTAAATAGCATGATGTCTATACTTCTGTTTCTATACCGAGCAGATAAAGGAACTATGAAGCCAACTGTCACAACAGATGAATCTACTGAGAAAGAAGAGGCTACAGCATCGGATGGTACAACTGTGTTGTTATATAAATAATGCCAACAAGAGCTGTTATGTTCCTGTTGTCTTGTATGTTAACAAAGAGAATACTTTTGAATTTAATAGAACACCTGCTAGAAGCTACATAGCAACATGTCTATACTTATGTTTGTATTCTGGCAGATGCAGGAGCTATCGATGCAACTGTGACAACAGATGCTTCTATTGAGGAAACAGGGGTTTCAGCATCTGATGGTAAAACTGTTTGTGTGATTTAGAAAATGTTAAGCTGATAAGTTAATGGTTAAATAACAAAAAGCTTTGAAATTAATATTTAAGAAGCTTGTATTGAAAAAAAGAAAAGAAAACTTACAGCCTCTCAGATGATAGCCACTTGTATAGCACAAAGGCTCATCTTTGGACCCTTAAATGTTCATTTAAAGATTTAAAATTGATTGTCTAATTTAATTGCAAAATGTTTGTAAATGTCAGCATTCAATGCTTTTTTTTAATCAATGCTTCTTAGTGAACAATAATTGGGGACACACTCCACCAGACGACTGTAAAGTTTCCTTGAATGTTGGTCCTTATTTACATTTATCTCATACATGTAGAACATTTTTGGCTGTAAATCAAGCACCTGCTATAAGCTACATAATACCATGTCTATACTTATGTTTGTATACTAAGAAGGTTCAGAAGTTAAAGAGCCAACTGTGACAAAAGATGCCTCTACTGGGAAAGCAGAGATTACAAAACCAAAAGGTAAAACTGATGTTGTGATTTAGAAAGTTTATGCTGATAATTTTATGGTTCAACTAAGAAGATCTTTCTTACAATAAGGAGTTTTTCATATGAAGTATATATTTTCTGAACATACATACAGGTCCATAATATTAGATAGGAAAGATTTGACAGTATTGTAAACAATACTGGAATTCCCATACCATGAAAACCTTTATTAAGTTTAGATACCTTTGTAATGCCTGTTATAATGATTTGACCCAAAGATCTAGTTATTTCTAACTCTAACTGAACACCATATGGTCAATTTGCATGGTTTTAGGTAAAAGCATTCTCAAGATATGGTATGGAAACAAAAGGTCTTCATGGGCTCAGCTTACTTTCAAATTTGAGGAAGCAGTGATTTCTCCCTCATCTGAAATTAGGGAGAAATGAGGAAACTTAAAGGAGAAGTGGTTTCTGTTCAGCGGATAATCAACTCTTCACTTATTTAATTCCTCTCATAACATCACGCCCATCATTATTATGATTAATCAGACAACTCCTATTTGGCAGTTTTGGGGAAAACATTGGACATCAAACTAAATCATCAAAAGGAGAAGAAGTCACTTCTCCTTCGTGTAATTAGAGAGAGAAGTTAATATGTCCATGGAGAAATTATCTCCCACGTCTCCCTCATGGCCGAGCCCTGGTCTTACACCGACATACCGATCTAACGATCTACCGACAAACCAACAGACAGGTGCGAAGCAATGTACCCCCTCTTCTTTAAATGGGACAAACAAAAAATTCCTAGACACATTACAACATTTCAACTGTTTTTTTCATATATTTTAATCATTTTCCATACTTTAAATGTATACCGATAGATTGAATACCAGATACCAAATTACAATAATTTACCTATTCCAATAAATTTCAACAATGTGTAACAATGTCAGTGAAAAAAGATTGCATAGACTCATAATGCAGTTGAACACATTAAATATCAGAGAGTTTAAAGTTTGAAAATTTCAATAATCTTTGATTTTTGTTGTTCACTGAGGTGTTTACAAAACTCTCAGCACAGCCGAATTAAAGCTGCAAATGTTTCGTTTGAAAGACGTTTCCTGTTTGTTCTACTTAAATTATTCGTGAAGCCAAACTGTGTCAATGGAACGCATCCGCGTGACTTATGACCATGTTTATTTTTTTCATGTAGTTTTTACTGTTATGACTCATTACAGTCAAAACAACGATCAGGTAAAAATACGATAACTTATATTGATGGAAAAATAAACTGGAGGGAAACGGCTCTATTGATCAAATGCACTGGTTGTAAATCCCGAATAAATTGAGCGCGAGGTTACACAAAACTAATTTATTATGCTCCCCCAAAATTTTTGGGGGGAGCATATAGTCGCCGCTTCGTCTGTCCGTCCGTGCGTGCGTCCGTCCGGATTTTTGTCCGGGCTATTTCTCAGCAACTAATGACCGGGATTCAATGAAACTTTATGGGAAGCTTCACTACCAAGAGGAGATGTGCATATTATCAGCGGGTTCTGGTCGGATGATTTTTCACAGAGTTATGGCCCTTTGAAATTTCCCATTGTACATATAGTGCAATTCTTGTCCGAGCTATTTCTCAGCAACTTATTACGGGAATTCAATGAAACTTTATGGGAAGCTTCACTACCAACAGGAGATGTGCATATTATCAGCCGGTTATGGTCGGATGATTTTTCACAGAGTTATGGCCCTTTGAAATTTTCCATTGTACATATAGTGCAATTCTTGTCCGAGCTATTTCTCAGCAACTTATTACGGGAATTCAATGAAACTTTATGGGAAGCTTCACTACCAACAGGAGATGTGCATATTATCAGCCGGTTATGGTCGGATGATTTTTCACAGAGTTATGGCCCTTTGAAATTTTCCATTGTACATATAGTGCAATTCTTGTCCGAGCTATTTCTCAGCAACTTATTACGGGAATTCAATGAAACTTTATGGGAAGCTTCACTACCAACAGGAGATGTGCATATTATCAGCCGGTTATGGTCGGATGATTTTTCACAGAGTTATGGCCCTTTGAAATTTTCTATAAACTGTACATATAGTGCAATTCTTGTCCGGGCTATTTCTCCCCAACTACTGACTGGAATTCAATGAAGCTTTATGGGAAGCTTAACTACCTTGAGGAGATGCGCATGTTATTAGTGGGTTCTGGTTAGATGATTTATTTAGAGAGTTATGGCCCTTTGAAATTTTTAAGTTGCTAAACCATCCATCGTATTATTTTGTCCAAAGTTATGCCCCTCAAGACGTTTCCTTTTACCTGAATATATAGTGCAATATTGTGACAAAAACACTTTGGGAGCATCACCCGTCTCCGACGGTTTCTTGTTTGATTTGTTCACTTGCCGAGAGTTCGATTTTGAAACGAAATGAATGCAACTTTCCTTCATTTTGGGAAAATAATTCGGAGACTTATTGGGAATTTGTTTGCATTTTATTCGATTTGGTAAGTAATGTTTACCGGTACTTAATAAAGAAGGAAAAAAAGCACTGGGATGCAAACATGTCCACTTTAAATATTCAAAGTAGTCAAAATGCCATAATTGAGCAAAAACTGGTTTCAGTCAGGGTCTATTTCTTTCTATACGATCATCTACACATTAATGTCAGCGAACTTTGCAAGCTTGAGCAAGATTTAATCTGTAGTTAGTAAGGAGTTGGAAACGCTCACTTGTTGGACTAAACATTGTACAGCGGAAAAACAGACGAAGATCCATACTTCTGCAAAAACTCGTCTCAGCCTAAATTTCAGCCTTTAAGATTTTGTACTTAAGGTCATTCAACTGTGAAAGTTTCAGCGAAAACCACACCGTAATTTAATAAGAGTTGAAGACACAACATTTTTGGAACTATAATTATATTAAATTGTGGAAAAAACCCCAGACAAAATGCAATAATTCTGTACAAATATATCATAGCCCTAATTCCTGTCTTTACAATCATCTGTACGTTAAGGTCATTAAACTGTGAAAGTTTGAGCACAATACACCCAGTAGTTAAAGAGAAGTTAAGCACACAAGCTTCGGGATTGCCATACATACGTATGGACGGACAAGTGCAATTCTTATTGCTTCCCACTCTGAAAGGGTATCAAAATGTGACCCCTGGGGTATTCAGCGTTGATTACATTGGGGCATGATTTGGACAAAATGTGTTGAGGACCTCAAGATGGTGTTGCATACCAAATATGAAAGCCATGGGCTTTGCTGTTTCAGACAATAAGAGTCTTAAAGGGCTCCTTATGTAAGAATTTAAAACTGGTTACAACTGCGGTTACCCCACTTTTGACCCCAATGTTTTATTTTGAACAAATTTTGTAGATGACCTCTAGATGATGCTTCATGCGAATTATGAAAGCCATGTGAGAACACATATGATGTGATCTCAAGTTTTATAATTTTCATCTACGAACACTATTGTGTGGTTTGAATATACGTGCACTTCATAACAAACATTTCATGCAGTGGTTATGCCACTTACAAGGAAAAAAACAAACAACAATTAAACCTTTGTTTTAATTTTTGTTTTTAGAAAACGTTCATTTTCTAACTTTATTTCAAAGTCAGGATATACACCGAATATCTTTAAAAAAAAGAAGATATGTCTTGTTTGAAGTTGTCCGAATAAGTGTATTTACCGCATTTTATGGACTACGAGTTGGATTGGTAAATTACATGCTTTTCGTTATTTTCTCCAATTGTGAAATTGTATACATCTATATACTGTCACAAAATATTCCAAAGTATGCATTCACAGATGTTTATAAAGGCAATATTAAATTATCTCTCATGTCTGATTTAAGATCAAAGTTGGCTGTTCAAAGTAATAGCTGCTCAATACTTGTTGGCATTTGCCATCCAACAATAGAACAGTTTTTGTCCCATTCGTCCCATTTCAAGAATATGAAAGAAACAAGAGATGTGTTTGTCAGAAACACAATGCCCCCTACTGCGCCGCTTTGAAGAAAAATAAAATGACCTTTGACCTTGAAGGATGACCTTGACCTTGACCTTTCACCACTCAAAATGTGCAGCTCCATGAGAAACATATGCATTTAACATTTTGTTTTGACCTTTGACCTTGAAGGATGACCTTGACCTTGACCTTTCACCACTCAAAATGTGCAGCTTCATAAGATACACATGCATGCCAAATATCAAGTTGCTATTTTCAATATTGCAAAAGTTATGACCAACGTTAAAGTTGTCGGACGGACGCACAGACTGACGGACGGACGGACTGACAGTTCAACAACTATATGCCACCCTACCGGGGGCATAAAAACAAGAGCTGTGGTTTTGAAACACAAAACCACTTACTGCACATTGAAGTGGTTAGGACAATAGTCCAGGAAACTATTATTTTAGGGAAAATCCCAAGGCTCGTAACTTGGTCAAATGTAAATACTCCAAAACAAAACTAAGCATTTATTTAAAAGTCATGCAATTAGACTCAAGCAAAAAACAACAACAGGTTAGTGTCTGAAAACTTGATATGTAAGTAATGTAGACCCACACACCAAAAAAAAGGTCAGTATATGTAAGAGTAAAGGAAATAAGTATAGAAAAGTGTTATTTTAAAGAAAATTCTTTAGTCTACGGCCCGTTACTTCATCAAAATCAATTGAGTTGAACTAAACACGAACATGATCTGTAAGTCCCGTGGATCGACTCATACACCAAAAATAAGGTCGATATCTGAAAGCGTTTCGGAAAAAAGTCCGGAAAACTTATATTCTAGAGAGAATTTGTCTAGGTCCAAGGCAGTAACTTTGCCAAAAAATCTTCGGAACGAAACTCGAATCTGATCTGTAAGTCATGCATGTAGATCCACACACCAACCATTAGATAAATGTCTGATCATGTTAAGGAAAAACTATGGACAAGAAATGTCTGACAGATGGACTGTGTGACTGCTATATTCCACCCTACCGGGGGCATATAAAAAAATCAAGTATGCATCACACATGTTAATCCCTATTGTTAAAACATACACAATAGGCAAAGAATACCTTCTTAGCTTGTTTTCATAACAACCGACACTAAATCCAGTTTTGTCCGGCTTTTTAGTTTACACAGCGTGTGCCATCCTTGGCATCTGTAAGTCAAGTTATTTAAAATAACCTTAACAGCCAGTATACAATATTTGTATCATAAATGGCCTATGTGAACAACCGTAACGACATAGACAGCGTATTTGATTTTAATTTAGAGCATATGTCAACTTCAAATAATTTTGCGACATAATTAAGTTCCAATGCACTGCACAATTATTAACCAAAAATAAAATATCTCATTTTTTTCTGCACAACAATGTTTTCATTAAAAAAATCCTCCCCTGCTTTACATGTCGATGACGTGGAAACGACACTGGATTTACACAAAATACACGAACACTGTTTATTGTTTTGTGATATGTTTAATATTGGAGGATGAACCTTATTGAAATAATAAATAAATAATCTATGCTATGTATTGCTTCTAACCTCTTATCTGCAACCTGACATCCATTCTAGTTTTGTATTATTTGGTTTATTTTGCCAAATTATACTTCTTCATTTTCACACCCATGTTTTCACATTATGGGGTATTTATAACAGTCAAGCAAAGCTCAAAGTAAAACAAATGCATGCTAATGCACGGCTCTCTTGTGTGTTAACGTTATGCTTGCATTTGTATAATTTTGCACTTTGAATGTATTTTAAACCAGCCAAAACAAGACGTTCCACCAAAACAAATGCATGTAACAACCATGGTAATGTAAAACTGGTTATCTAACCATAAGTCATGTAAAGATCAGTATCTTAATGCAATGCATAACAGCTTAGTTTATTTTATTATACAACAACATCATATTAGTCAGCAGATTTTATTGTATTCTTATAATATTTTATCCAGATCTAAGAATACTTCTAGTTGGACGAACCGGATCTGGCAAAAGCGCAACAGGGAACTCACTTCTGGGAATCACAAAACAAGAAGGATTTATTGATGCAACGAGTCTAATATCTGTTACAAAGGAGTATAAAAGGAAGGTATGTAGAAAAAATCATATCAGTGAAACTGATGTGCGCTTTTTTCATGAACACAGACCTTAAATTGTAAACCTGTGATATTGACCTTCCCCATAAGAGCATACAAATTGTTTATGACACATATTATGGTCATCATTTGAATAATAATTATAAATTATATTATACTCTATGCATTTAAAGTCACATAATTAAAATAAAAGGTTATGACCTCAGAACTTGATTTGTGACCTTGACATTGCACTTAGGAGCGATAACACATGAAACTTTATTTGATAATCGGATTAATAATATGAAGTGGTATAAACAACTGCTCAGACAATAAAAAATACAGAAACATTCATTCACAAACTTTGACCATGAGTTGTGACTGATGAGCCCAGGACTTGTGAGTGGCACATTGTCTGGTCTTGGAACTAGTAATACAAATTCGAATCCTCCAAAGTTTGTAAAAATCACAGAGTGAAAACATCAATTTATGACATTGACCTTGAAATGTTACCTTGACCATTGACAAGGCGCATGAGATTTATTGGCAACAAAATGTTTCGGTCATGGGGAATTATAATCCAAAGTTATTATTAAATCCTTTCAGACATGTAAAAGTTATATGTAGTAGCAATGCAAATATATTTAATTTAACCTTGAATTTATGACCTTGACAGTTGGTTATGACACATCGTCATGTTATGGGGAATGATATTTCAAAATGATATTAAAATCGTTCCAGGCATTTTGAAGTAACAGAGATTAAAGAAAAATCCTGTTGGGATAGGTTTAATACTTCCTTTAATTTGACATCTGAACCGGACACAAACAAAGCTGATCAACCTGACCATACAGGAAAGCTTCACATCAACTTTAATCAAATATGGGTCATTAATGTTTGACATGTGACAGACGAGCTGAAAAAGTATCAAGTAGGATGGTAACCATTATTGGGCAAATTTGTAAGATTAATAGAAACTCAATTCCATAAAAATTATAATTTTTACGAAGGGACAAAGCGGTAACTATATGCACCCATATGCAAGATTATTATATTGTCGTTGCTTTTCCTGGTGAAAAAAAAATAGTTTAAAAAATTGTGTTTTCATTTTGGATTAACATTGATTAAATAATATTAACATGTTTTGCAGATAAAACAAAGATTTGGAAGGACATTAGAAGTTGTAGACACGCCTGGCATGTGTGACACCTCATTCAATGACGAAACTGTGCATCAACAAATAGAACAGTGCCTTAAATTGACATTGCCTGGTTTCAATGCTATCTGCTTAGTGCTAACACCAGATCGGTTTACTAAGGAAATAGTCGAAACTGTAGACATTTTCTTTTTGGAAAAAGCGTGGATGAATATGTATTTATAATTGTAACTCACATAGATACAGAAGAAGATATGAAAAACTTCATAAGAACAGGGGAATCAAAACCTGAAGATGAAACGAATAATAAAGATGAAGGACAAAAGGCATTTCAAGCACTTAGAAAAAGATGTAAAGACAAACTGTTGTTCATCAATAATATGGCCTCTGAAGAGCGTAAAGAAGAAATGGTTGGGACCATTTTAACAGCAATCGATACAGCCAATGCCAAATCATCAAGACCTTACTTCCAAAACAGACTGACCAGACGGATTGAACACATAGTTTTTAGATTAGAGGGGTCCACAGAAGGTAATCTAAATATTTAAGTCGTAATTCCCATTTGCATTGTAACATTTGGGCCATTGGTTTAGATTGTGTGACCCGCCATCGTTGCTAGTATTGCTCAAATCCAATTAACAAAAGGACATTACGGCCTTAGAGATGGAACTTAAAACCCAAAATAACTTCAGTCTTTGGAGCAGCTTTGGTAATGTTTGGGTAATATATATGGCTGCTATAGCCCAGCCTGCGCATCTTGCAGTCTGGTCAGGAGATCCCTTATGGGACCATGAAGCCTTGCGTGATTTTATTGCGGATAGCGTAGCTTCTGACCAGATTGCACAATTTCGCAGTTTGGACTTGAGCTACGCTGTCCGAAACGCCATAAGACCCATTTTCGCATGAGGCGGGTCTGAAAGTGTGATTTAAATGTGTAGATAAACTGCGTGTTAATCAAATATTAACATACCATATATTTCGATGGTGAAGAAATAACTCATAATAAACCTTTTGAGGACACATATAATGTGATCTCCCGTAGTATAATTTGTATCTACGAACACTATTGTGTGGTTTTAATATGCACTTAATAACAAACATTTCATGCGGTGGATATGCGACTTAAAAGTGAGAAAAAAAAAACAACAAAAAACAATAATATTTGTTTTCAATTTAATTTTTTCGAAACGTATATTCTATAACTTTATTTCTTAGTCGATACGCCGACTATCTTTTTAAAAGATATTTCTTGTAAGGATATTACATGGTGACATAGTTTGTAGACACACCTGACCTTTATTGGAACTCAGCCTACATATTGGCAAGGACCATTCAGAATTGAGAACAAAATACCGCCTCTAGAGTGGTAACAAGGGTTTTCTTAGATTTGACCTGGTGACCTAGTTTTGATGCCTGTGACCCAGTTTCAACTCAATATGTTGCCCGTAGATCCATAAAGTTTCATCTTATAAGTATATAATATATTGTTTTGTAATGGAAATGACTGAACAAGAAAATTAACGAAGGGCCATAACACTGTAAATAGTGAATAAAAAATTAATGTACTTTAGCTCTGCACTGCCTAGCAAAGTCCTTTATCCACGAGGTTTCATGTGAATCCATTCTATACTTTTCGAGTAATGCGCTGCACAAGAGAATTACAGAAAGTTATCATAAACTGCTAAAATAAAATAGCAAAGAGAAACACCTCTAAAACATTCTATAAAAAATAGGTATGGTCCGTACCCTGTGCTTCCTCTCAATATTCTATATCAATGTATGATGTTTAATGTTTTTCCCTTCAATACATTCTTTTGAATTTATGCTTGGCAAACGATTAATCACCAACATGCAGCAATTCTGATCATACAGCTGAGAGAGTTATTACCATTCAATTGGCATTTTCTTAATAAGCCATCTACCATTATATGGTGGTTCATTTGAATACCTTCAATACTTGGAGACTGATGCTACACACAAGAAAGGAACAATGCATACAAAGTAGCTAAGGGCAATAACGCCACTAAATACTGAAAATAATTGAGGTGGTTGTACACTAGAAAGAACCACCCAATGTCCTCTTTCAATGTGCAACGTTGTATTTAAATACCGTCAATACTAAAAGAGTCATGCTCAGCGCAAGAAAATTAACTTAATGGCAATAAATCTGTTTTGACAGATTGTGCATGCGTATTTAAACCTAAGGTGGTATAATACACAAGGTAAAAGTACCTTTGGACTTGATTGTGACATAAAATACAAACGCATTTGACTATCAATTCGCTACAATATATCTATCGATAGTAATAAGAGACCACTATCATTAAAACACCATCGCCTAAATGCCTGATAACATCCCTTTTTGGCCGATAAATCACTACTATGGTGTGAACAACACTGGTGCATACTTGATTGAAGGGCTCAACAGGTCAAAACATTCTTTGTGTCGAATCAGCGGGTCAAAATTAAAAATATAGAAATGGAATTTTGGGACAATTGGGGTAGAATTTGAATAAGTATACACAAGAAATAAAACTGAACATCATAAAAACAAAATGTTCCGACCAAATTTATGAAGATTGGACTATAAATGTGACTTCTAGAGTGTTAACAAGCTTATTCTTTAATTTTACCCACTGTTAATGTTTTTTTCCTCACGTGACCCAGTTTCAAACTCAGCCAAGATAGCATTGTGACAAATAAAAATGTGGCTTCTGGATTGTTAACATGGTAAATGTTGATGACGCAAAATTCACAAGGAAAGAAGGAAAAAGGTGATCACAAAAGCTCACCATGAGCACGTTCTCCTCAGTAGAGCTAAACATAAGCGCTCAGACAATATAGTGAACAAACCAATTTTGCTATAAGCTACTTAAACAACATTTTTACGATAAGTATACTTGTTTTTAACAATTTAAATGCAAGCAACTTGATATTGACAAATAACAGTATATGACTTAAACAATTCTTACATTTGACAGATACAAAATGACGGAATTCCCATAATATTTGTAAATTAAGAGCAAGAAAACTCTTGTGCTCATCTTTTTATTATTTTTTTGTGATGAAAAGGATTCAGTGTTGATGTTATTCTTGAGTTCAAGAAGTAATACAACAATTGCAAGAAAAACATTTTTAAATGATTGGTAAACAACGTATCTGGTTCACCAGGGCCTTTTGTTTTGTGTGAATTATGTTTTAATTACAAATGATAAACAAAATGGAAAATATTGCCATAGTTTTATCACCTGAGTAATGGGGCTAGGCCAATTTTAAACCAATAACAAACTCATGGGTATAATTTGAACAATCTTTGTAAAAAAAGCACAATCTGTTGTAACATACAAAATAAAAATTCAATATAAAAGATTTCACACCCACACCCCAGGAAGTGACGATTTTTATCCTAGGGTATGATTTAAAAACTTTTAGTAGAGGACCACTATAAGATGTTACATGACAAATGTTAGACTTATTAGATCATTTTGTTTCAAAGAAAATTTGTAAAATTTAACAAAATAAGTCTATACAAATCCTGTGACCCTGGGTGTGGCCAGTTATGACCGCATGGGCATATTTGAAAAATCTTTGTAGAGAACCATTACAAGATATAACATACCAAATAGCAAAGCTCTTGGACTTGTGGTTTCAGAGGGAATTCGTAATTGTATATTTAATATAAGTCTGTATAAATCATATGACCTCTGTTGCATGACCTGCTTTGACCTCAGAGACATGATTTCAATCAACTTAGTAGAAAACCAAACAACAATGTTACTACATTGTATATTAATCAATATAAAACATGTGACCCTTTGAGCGTTGCCAGTCATAAATGATATTTAAACAATGTAATATAAATAATGATTCTGTATTGTTAGATCTAAGAATTCTCCTGATTGGACTTCCTGGCCATGGAAAAAGTGCAACCGGGAATTCTCTTCTTGGAAAAAGCATGTTTACTGCAAATACTTCCACAGTGGAGAATTCATGCCAACAGACACAGGTAGGTAACAAGTGCTGTGAGCTTTTTTAATAGTAGAACATACGTAGATTTCTCACTATCATACACAATTATACGCTCACCTGATTATTAAAAAAATAGAATAAAAATTCATCATGTGTAAGTCATTTCAATTAAATATGTTTACAAAAAACGTCGAAGATTGCTTGAAAGTTCAAGGTACATAAAAATTCAAAGACTTCAGCTGATGACCTGGTTTTCGCTCCAAAGTGTCCCAAATTCCAAATTGGTCTACAATTAGAGACTTTTCTATCGCAACACATCTCAAACTTGAATAACTCAGTTATGAGTAAATATTTTTATTTAAAATTGTACACGTGGTAATTCGACTACATTATGTGCAATCTCAAAATAAAATCACTCATACGTGACGATCGGACGCTGTCGCACATGGGGAAGTTAGCCTGCAAAATGTTAATCGTGTGGTTGCGCATCTGAATATTCATACGAGCCATCTATAAGCATTTACATTCTTGCAGCTACTATGATTTGTTTACATCAGCAGAGAAATGTTGATAGTCTTGCCAATTTATAACTATTATTTGTATTTTTAGATTCGGGAAACCAATGGACGTAAATTATTGATTGTGGAATTCCAAGTGAACGATCCCTCATGCCAAAGTGACGGATATTTAAAAAAGCAACTCTTACAAACAGAAAACATGCTGCATCCGGGATTTCATGCAGTTTGTTTTGTAATAAATCCAAACAGAATCGCTGATGTGAAAGATCAGTTCAAACCAATCATGGAGTACTTTGGAGATTTGGCTAATGATTACGCTTTTGTTATCATGACATTTAGTAAAAATGAAGATGAAAAACACTTTCCTACCAATTTAGAGGAACAACATCCAGAAGTAACACATGTATTAAGGTTTTGTAAACATAAGGAATTGTACATAGACAATCAGGTCTCACAAACAGAGAGGGAAGAAATGATTAGAGATATGTTAATTTTTATTGACATTGAAAATGCAAAAAAGCCTTATCCCTTCTTCCGCTCACATTACAAACAACAAAACAGAAAAGCCAATTCTGAAAGAGTAGCCCAAAGTAAAAATGCTGCTAGAACTGCGGACGCTGCAAGAAAAGTCAAAGATCAAAAAGTAGCCGAAGCAAAAAAAACTGCTGCTAGAGTTGCTCAATCTGAAACGAAAGCCAAAGCTGAAAGAGAAGCCAAAGCTGCAAAAGCAAAAAAAACTGCTGAGGTTGCAATGAAATCCGAAGCTGAAAGGGTAGCTGAAGCTGATAAAGCTGCTACAGCTGCTGAAGCTGCAAGAAAAGCCAAAAATGAAAAGGTTGCCGAAGCTGAAAAAGCTGGTAGCGCTGCTGAAGCTGCAATAAAGGAAGAAGCTGAAAGAGCAGCTGAAGCTGAGAAAGCAGTTAAAGCTGCTGAAGCTGCAAGAAAAAACAGAGTTGAAAGAGTAGCCGAAGCTGAAAGAGCTGCTAAAGCTGCTGTGGCTGCAAGAAAAGCCGAAACTGAAAGAGTAGCCGATGCTGAAAAAGCTGCTAGAACTGCTGAAGATGCGAGGAAAGTCAAAGTTGAAAAAGTAGCTGAAGCTGAAAAAGCTGCTAGAGCTGATGAAGCTGAAGAAAAAGCCAAAGCTGAAAGAGTAGCTGAAGCGGAAAGAGCTGCTCAAGATGCTGGAGCTGCTGAAGATGCACTCCAAGACAGACTTAGAGAAAGAGAGGCAGCTATTGAAGCGCTTAAGATGGAAACTGAAGAAAAATCATCTGCTTGTTCAATTTTGTAAAACAGTTGTATAATATCACACAATGGGTGTGATTAAACAGTTAATACGATTACACGATATTGGGGACTACTACATTTACTTATTTGAGACCTTTTTTGTACATGTTCACACAATGTAGTACAACTTGTTCATTTTCGATATTAAAGTACATTGTGTTTTTATGTATTGTCCTAGGTGGTAATGAAAAGGTCATAGACCGGACGGACTCGTATGACTTGAAGGAATGAACAAACACCATATTGTTGATTGAAAAAGGGCATTTATTATAAAATGCCATAAAGACGATAAAAACAGAACAGATTCGTTCCAGAAAGTCATAATGGGTGGTAAAAACACGCCATACATACAAAACAGTGTATAAAATATGTATATTCATATAAAAACAAAACATATTAGTAAATGTAAACATACAAGTTGTGTACAGAATGCCATAATGGACACAGTACAACTATGATTTGTATACATCAATTCCATTCTTTATCCGTAAATGGTGTTTGCAAGGCCAGGTTAAAAACCAGAGAAAAAACTTTCCGATGTCCAACGTAAAATAGCTCTGGAAAACTGTGCCCGAAAACAACCATAAAAACAAACATAGTATGGGAGTCAAAACCTTATGGCGGAGAAGGGGTGGAGGTGGGTTTTAAATTTTGACCACACTGGATAATCACGTCAGTCGTGAAAGAACAAAAGGGCCACACTGACCAAGACCGAATTTGATTGGTCAAAAGAGCCCATGTGACCCCACGCTGGGGTTATATACAAGTAATAAGATATTAGGTTTGAAAAGGTATAATGGAAACAGAAAATTAACAATTAAGAAGGCGTACAATGACATAAAATCTTTTATGTGTGCATAAAATATTATTTATGTATTGTCCTAGGTGGTAATGAAAAGGTCATAGACCGGACGGACTCGTATGACTTGAAGGAATGAACAAACACCATATTGTTGATTGAAAAAGGGCATTTATTATAAAATGCCATAAAGTCGATAAAAATAGAACAGATTCGTTCCAGAAAGTCATAATGGGTGGTAAAAACACGCCACAGAGGGGACCGGAACGGGAACCCCGCCGCCCATGGAGTACGGGAGAGGACCGCAATTCAAGAAGGGGGTAGCTGCCCCTGAATGGATATAAACGTAGCCTTACGATAAAGGGCAGGTGATGTGAAAATTAAAAACCAATAAACATTATAAGCTTGAATTTATAAAGAGGCATTAGGCTTAAACTATCCTTCCATTTTAATTATTAACAAAACGTAGAACAGAGTGAAGTTTATAGATTGAAAACAATAGGATTGGTCTTAAACAATCACTCATAATAAGCATACCTTGAATACAAGTGTATGATCGATAAGGAAAACAAAATTAAGATCGAGATTAGAAATGTCGATNTATATATAGAGAGAGAGTTTCAAAAATCATTTGGCACTGTTTAACAAACCACAAAGTATGAATAAATCCCTGATGGCAATACTGAATTACTAGGTTCAAACAAAAACATGCAAAAAATACATGTGAAGGAAAAAAAGCTGCCAGTATTTCTGGCTTTGTTTATTTACATTTTAAAAGCCCACTTCAACGATTATCTTAAGAAATATTGGTAACACAGTTATCGTTGATGCGCAGACACCCAAAGCTCCAAAGGATCCAGTATTCATCGACATCAATCTGGTCATGCATAATGTTATCAAAAATTCGTTTTGACTTGCAAATTAAAAGGCATTAAAACACTCAAAATGTTTTAAGATGACTTCAAATCTTTGGTTAATTGTCATTTTTATATATATCTTCCGGTAAGTATGCGTTTAAGAGCTAAGTCATCAATGTTAATAACAAGTGGACCATGAAGGCCCTTAAGCACTCACCTGATTTTACGGACACAAGTTATTGTAGACTTGACCTGGTGATCTAGTTTTTGAACCCACATGACCCAGATTTAAACATGATTGAGTCTTAAATCTGGCCTCTAGAGAGGTATCAAGATTTGTTTCTTATATTTGACCTCCACACCTGGTTTTTAGATGCACGTGATACAGATTCTTAACTCGGCCTAGATATTGCCACGATAAACATTTGACCGAGTTTCATTGAGATTTAGTCATAAATGCAGCCTCAATAGTGGTGACCATTTTTTCTGAGATTTGACCCTTTGAACTAGATTTTGATGCACATGACCCAGATTTAAACTTGGCCTAGATAATGTCGAGACATTTACCAGTCTGACCAAGTATCATCAGATTGGATAAATAATGTGGCCTATAGAGTGGTTAATGTTGAAAACACACACCGCACCAGGACGGACACATGATATATGTTGATCACATTTCACAATAGCTCACATTGCGTACTTCATGCTCAGGTAAGCTTAACATTTGACAAGAGGGGAAACATTGCCCTAGATGGCTCACCTTAGTAATTTGGCGTGGACAGTTTCAAACTAAAGAACCACAAACTGATGTTACATACCAAATATCAAAGCCGCCGGCTCATAATCTTTTATTTAACTGATTATGCTATATAAATCAATACAAAAAATGTCACCCAAACCCCACCCCGTAGCAAGGCCATGATAATACAAACATAGAGGCCCGCTATATGATGTAACATGTGAAAAATAACACCTTTTTTTAACAAGAAATGTGTCTCACACACGGATGCTGCCACACATTTTATGTTCGGACACAGAGTCACAGTATTCTACAGCAAAGAAAAGGGCAAAGGATCAAAACTGGTCGCAGTCCAAAGTACTAACATACAAATCATCTACACATTCAGCTCTGAAGGTTAGACTTAAATCCGCCAAGCAGTTAGAGAAGTTGAACATACACAATTTGAAACTATTTATTCAATAGTGGAAAACAGACAAAGGGCCATAATTCTGCCAAAACTCGTTGCATACAAAATTCCTTTCTTTGCAATCATCCACTCATTAAGGTCATTCAACCGCGAACGTTTGAGCGCCATCCAAGCTGAAGTTAAAGAGAAGTTAAACACGCAAAATTTTGGGAAAATATATTCCATAGTGGAAAAACGGATAAACGGCCATCATTCTGCCAAAACTTTTTATGTCCAAAATTTCTTTCTTTACAATCATCTCCACATTAAAGGTCGTTTGAGCCAAATTAACCCAGTAAGTAAAAAGGAATAATAAACAAACAAAAATTGGGATGTAAATCAAATAGTGTAAAAACAGACAAAGGGTCACAATTCTGCCATACATTATAGCAACATATTACGGTCATCTACACCTTATGGTCATTCAACTGTGAAAGTTTGAGTGGTATCTGTTCAGTAATTAACTAACCTAGTAGTTTAAAGGAGTAACACACAACACAAAATTTAAAATGTATATACAACAGTGTAAAAACAAACAAAGATTCACAATTCTGCCATAAATTATCACAACAAATTACGATCATCTAGGGTACACATTATGGTCATTAATCCGTGGAAGTTTTAGTGGTATCTGTCCAGTAACAGAGGTGGTGATAAAACAAGCTTATTGCAACTATGAATCTATGTTGGAAAAACAGACAAAGGGCCAAAATGATATACAGTCTTTATAATTCATACGATTTTTGCAGCATGGCCAGTTTTGACACAAGGGGCATGATTTACATAAACTTTGTAGAGGACCCCTATACAATGTAACACACCAACTATTTAACCCATGAACCTTGGGGTTTCTGAGAAGACATTTACAGCGTTTTACTGCATAAGTCTATATATCATGTGAGCCCTAAGGCAAGGCAAGTTTTCACCCCAGGTACATGATTTGAACAACCTTAGCAGACCATAATGCAATTTTACACATGAAATAGTAAATCCACGACCAATGCAGTTTGTTGGAAGATTTTTAAAATCATTTACTACATAAGTCTATATAAATGATATTACCCCAGGGGGTTTGACAAGTTTTGATCATGCATGACTAAATGAAACTGTGAAGATGACCCTTTTATGATGTTACGCACCAAATATGTTAAACCTGACCCTTGGCGTTTCCAAGAAGATGCTTAAGTTTGTATTTGTAAAATACTTTTAGCTCAAGTCAAGTCAAGTCATATTTATTTGTAAAGTCGGGTGTATACAACATTTTTAACACAAGCACTGAAGAGCTTTTAAAGCCGACTTATAAGCTAAACATTTACATGATAACAAATATAGCACAAACAATTACATTACTTAAAATAAATAAATAAAACAGAATATAGAACTTAAACTTAAAACGTGTGGGGTATATGCTGATCTTGACCCTGAAGGCCTAAAAACTGGAAATGAGATAAGACGCTGAAGACTGAAAATAAATGCAAAAGTGTGACCAATAAAACGATCAAACTAATAGAAAACTAAGAAAAAAAAGACACAAAGTAAATGAAACAAAAAAGAAAAACATACATTCAACAGGGTTACAGCAAAATATATGGATGCATGCAAGCACATAATAGCAAACTAATAGCAAACTAAGGGAAAAAAGACTTAAAGTAAAGGAAACAAAAAAGAAAAAAATACATTGAACAGGGTAACATAATATTATTGTACCTGGCCAGCCAGCATGTCAGCGCTCCCTACCGGGCACAAGCAGAACAATCGGGTCCATTCCATTGGTCGATCAGGGATTTGAACTGGTTGTAAGACGAGCACTGTCTGAATGTGTCCGGCAGAGAGTTCCACATACTGGCTGCAGAGTAACGGAAAGAGTTCCTGCCATACCTTTCAGTTCTAGGTCTAGGGAGTTCCACACAGTTAGTATACCTAAAATTCTATTTACAGTCTTTAAATGTCTTTAGCTACAGTGAACTACATATGCAGTGAACCAAACTTAAAAAAGAGGGTCACCCTAAGATTATTCCTGTGACTTTACGTTAAGATCTGCCCAGCCGTATAGGAGATGTGTTGAATTAAAAGTTTATGCCCAACGGATGTGTGGTTATGAATGACAAAAATGTGTATCGACAGCTAACCGTGTGCATTGCACAGGTGAGCTAAAAAAGTGTTGGATTCTAATATTAATCATGACATGCCTTGTACAGTTATTTACACGAAATTAAGTATGGAATAAAATATATGTGTGGGAATAATGAAAATATTTAATAGAAATATACCTGTAGGACAGGGATGCCCCCGCTTTAAGTCATTGGATACATTGTCATTGTCATTGTGTGACAGACACAGTCTGAATAGATAACACAGCATGTACATTATTATTATCCCCACACTTTTTGAAAAAAAGGTGGGGATATTGTGGTTATCTCCGCCGTCCGTCTGTCCGGTTGTCCGTCTGTCCGTCCGCCCTGGCCAATATCTTCTCCTACACTATTAGCACTAGAACCTTGAAACTTACACACATGGTAGCTATGAGCATATGTGCGACCCTGCACTATTTGGAATTTTGATCTGACCCCTGGGTCAAAAGTTATGGGGGTTGGGGTGGGGCCGCGTCAGAAATTATCACTCATTTTTTTAGGTTATTTTACATTTACTTCTTTATTTCTACACCGATTCACTTCAAATTGATACTGGACCTCTCTTATGACAATACGGTCAATCTCAACCATGCATGGCCCCATTCCCAACCCTGGGGCGCCCCGCCCACATAGGCCACACCCACCAAAAATTTCCATTTACTATAATTTTTTCATTTCTACACGGATTCACTTCAAATTGATACTGAACTTCTCTTATGACAATACGGTCAATCTCGACTATGCATGGCCCCATTACCAACCCTGGGGCACACCCAGGTCAAACATTCGGTGTGGGGATACGCGTCGGCCTCTGCCGCGCCATTTCTAGTGTACCTTTGTAACTGTTGTTACACATAAAGCCTTTTTCAAAACTGGGACATTGACCTTTAAGCACATGTAATATTTGGTGGATTCTTAATGCCGTCTTTATATGATGATACAGTTTGCCAATTTATTTCAGAATCCCCTCATACACAAAATGAAATAGACCTTGCAGTTACACACACACCTAGTCGAGAGTATTACCATATAAGGACTATGAACAAACTCATAGTCTTCACTTACACCTTGACCTTTGAGTTAGCCATTTGGCACTGCACCAACTACAGTATCTTCATATGAATATAATTTATGCCAATCAATGTTCAAATCCCCTCATGCATCACAAAGTTTCTACATGTACGTTCATTATTTCCATATGAGATAAATGCAAAACTTCAAGCGTCCACTCTTACATTGATTTTTAAGGGTGCGAAATTATAGTTTGTGCACCTGACATGTTGTCTTGATATGAAGATATGTTGTGCAAGTTTATTTTAAAATAAAAAAGCGCACAAATAGTTATGGGCTCGATACAAACTTTCACTATATCTATGCATAGAATGTGCAAAAACTCGAGAATTGAGACTTTGACCTTTCATTGACACGTCGTTTTGATGTGATGACCATTTTTGTCTATTTGTTCTGAAATCCAATTATGCACAAAGTTAGGAGCCAAACAAACATGTATTTCCCTATATCCATATAAAGCATAGGTGAACTTTACCTTAAAAAAACATGGTAATTGCACACAAGACATTGTCTTGATAGGATGATCATTTAGACTATTTTCATATGAAATCCATTATGAAGTTCAAATATTTTGGCCATACATGACGATGTTTTTCAACATATTGATATGGGATAAGGAAATAAGTCATATGCACAAAGAAGTGTCCACTGTGACTTTGACCCATGGGACTCCCTGTCAAGAATGTAATTCATTTTGCAATTATTTTATTATAAGTGTGTTCTTGTCTCACTTAATGACAAAATTACTGTCCATGCAAGCCTCATCTTCGCTTTTATTTGGAAAACAAAAACGCTAAAAACATTATTTGTTTTTAAAGTTTTGAATTAAAGACATACAGATTAACGGTGCACTGTTTTTTCGATATCTACCAGATTTGTTCAAGATCATACTGACAGTTACTTCATTGTGTAGGTACATGTATACAATTGTTTTCGCATAAATTCGACCGCCAACCAATGAAAAAAGAAGAAAATGATTAAAAACTGCAGAAAACATTGGATGAGTGGTTGTTTGTAAGAGCTCAAAATCAACACGTTGTCTATGCGTTTGTGATTTTCAAACTCCCAAAAGACATAAGCTTCCGCCAACACTTAATAAAATAAATCACCTACGTACCGACCCAACTAATATTTAATGGTCGGGTTATCCCAAAAATAGATAAGTATGGATTTTTCTTCTAATTTTGTTTTCCACATCTCTCCCTGTCATATCAGTAAACAAAACAAATGTTAACTTGGGATGCAAAGGTTGTTGGTTATTTTCATTATGTTTTCAATATCTATTGTTTGTCTTAAATAAATATGTTTGTGTAATTTCAATGGCTGACCCCTTTATGTTAAATGATAGCCTTAATTTATACACGAGTCTATCTGTATGCAACCCAATTGTTGCAACAAAAACTTAACTTGAAGTAATGATGCTTGACATATACCTTAAAACATTTAGCATATTTAAAGAGCAACATATGTCATGGTTTGAAATAATATTGAATTAATTTGAAACGATGATATTATTACCAACATATCATGCTCAGCACACTGGATTGGAATAAATTATATGAATGCATTAAGATATTAAATGCAGCAGAACAAAGCCATCACTCCAGATATTGTGTTGGTTTGTGCCAGACATACTATCTTAGTATGAAATGGGTAATAGGCCATCTAGGTAATATTATCAATTTAATCTGGCAGTCAAGTACCATATCATCCAAATGAGTGAACCAAGTGAAGCGCTCAATAGCCTCATGGTATTAACTAACAACAATGGTGTGTATTTGCTTCTATTTATAACAAATCGGACGGCAGAGTATAGGATGTTCCACCAATTAATGGATGTCGCAGTATCACCCTAGATTATGAAGGGATGAAGACCGTGCAGCGTCATATGGGCCTGGGGGAAAACTCTGAGTCTCTAGTTCTATTGAAACAAGATGGTATAAATGGTGGGTCAGTTTTGACCTTGACATTTAATCTTTGGACTTAATAATCAAAACTTTTTTTTTCAATGTATAAACTTTTTATTTCAATATATCAATCACATATACATGGACAATACATTATGACAAATGTAGACATATACACAGATAATACAAAATGAAGATGCAATCATAGTATATTTCGAATGTTCATTGGAATTCCACTGTAATTGTCTAAGAAGCATATACAAAACATGTAATAAAAGGAGGTTAATATAGTGTATAAAACATATTTTTTTAGTACTTTAAAGAGTATATACACAAACACGTTTATACATTGAAATAGTATTAATAGAAAATAAACAAAACATAAGGGAGAGTGCATACCGCGAGTTTCTCTTCAAAAAGTTAGAATTACATCGACCTAAATTGGAATATATAATATTTATAATATGTTTTTCATTAAAAAACTAACATTATGCTTTCTTGTCTATATAAGTTAATTTGGTCCACAGAAATTTCTTATCAGTGACCACGATGTTGCTTCTATTTCCGATATTTTTAATGAATTATATACTTTGTATGTCAAAGCTTAACTGTGTAAAAGACCGTCGTAATTTGGAATACAATTATCTTTTCTACATTTAAAAATGTATCTTTTCACTTCGAGACAAAACATGTTAAGACTTTCTGGTTTTTCTGGTTTGGTACTACCTAACATAAATAGTTTGGAGTCTATTTCCGATATATACAATTTGAAAGCCTTTTGGTAAACAATGTTTCGTTAATTTTTTCAATTAAGCTCTTTACTTTTTGGCAGTTCCAAAAAAGGTGCATTAGAGTTTCTTCGAATTGTTTACAAAAAGTACAGATGCTATTTTTTAACAATTTCATTTTAAACATTAAAGAGTTTGTACCTAGAATATAATAAATAATTATAACTTGAAACCATTTTATGTAACTGTCTCTTGTTAATAATCAAAACTTATCAATTTAAAGACAAATGCAATCCTACTGACCATATTTATATGACCTTGTTCAAAAGAGATCTATGGTCGATGTCATGAAAATGTGTAACAACTGTTACCAGTTTGACCTTGACATTAACATCAAAATATATCATTTAATAGATATAACAAACCTTCTTAACACGACTGCAGAAGAAATGGATACATTCTTTTTGTTATATATAACCAACAAGGTTTTCTTTCCATTGGTCGTGTTTTCAATTTGTAATAGTTTGACCATGACATTTGACAAAATTTTCCAAAAGTCAATCTGGATAACTCTGTCAGATATAACATATCTACACTGCAATAATATACATGGTTAAACTTTAAAAAAAGGCTGCGTGAAGTGGACATGGTTAGGCAAGTTTTAAATTTTCGTCATTGCAAACAGTATTGGCATCATGTACTGGCAGTCATTTAACCTTATCACACTTTTCCTATACACGCTAAAACATGTTTTAAAAAAGCACAATGAGAATTTTCATGTATCTTGAAGAAATTGTATTTGTGTTTTTTTTGTCGTCAGAGCTACTTACGAAAATTTGACCGTACTTTAAATCTACGGATCATGTCAAACCGGCCATAACAAACATCAAGCGTGTACTTTTAAATCGCACCCTGCTTTATATTGACAATCTTCTGGCAAAGGGTGAATGTTGCAATTTGAGTGATTAAGTTTGCATTCAGTTTGTTAGAAGAAGGTGAAGTTCTTACAAGTACATTCCAAAACCGTGATATGAAGCAGCTGATTATCAGTTATTATGGACCGCTTATCACGTTTTTGTCAGCTCTTTTTAAGGTCCCTAAGTACAAGCTTTTTAAAAGCAGTGCGCATGCCATTAAGGAGCTTTTACAGCCTCTTGAAGATAAGGTACATGAGGATGCAGAGGAACATTTATTACACGGTCCTCTACCAGCGCAGGAAGGTCATCCTCCTCAAGAACAAACAGAAACCTGGTTGAGAGACCATAAGAGTACACAGCTGCACTGCATATTCCAGATGTTTGTGTTCATCAATCATAGTGGATTGACGAGAACAACATTGCATAGGATGCTTGGCCACGCAATTTTAAAAGAGATCGCAACAGAAGCATTCTCAAGGCTTTCAATAAAATTGGTGCATGTTCAAGTTATCAAACCATCAGATCGACCCGCATTCTTCTTGCTAGTTATGCCGTGAAATGCTCGGAAGATCGAGAAACCCCAGTTCCCAGTACTTTCACCAAAGAGGACTACATTATGGCTGGAATCGAAAACTCGGACCATGCTGACAAATCATCAATATCTGGTTCACATTATGCAGCCTTAGTATTACTTCAAGATGCCACAGTTAATAGGCCTCTGCCCAAACCCCCAGGGTCCAATCCTGGAATAAGCCGTGCAAATCCAATTCTGAGTACAAAGCTCCATTGTCAAGAGGTACCTCCCCATATCAAGCCTATAGTAAGACCAGCCTTATCACAAGATATGTTGCTTCATCCTGAAAATAAGAAGGCTACGTCGCTCGATACAAAACAACTGCCCGAAATGTAGCCACAAAGCGTGAATTCACTATACGTATTCTGCGCCATGGTTCAGAGGTGGAAAATCCTCATATCTGGACCGCCATTAAAACGCTTGTTTCTTCTGTTGTGGTGCCGATGATGCGTGTTGACTTCCTACCTCATGTACCTGTTATACCACGACCCATAACTGAGCGTGCTACAGTCAGACATTGCCTCACTAATGTTTTGAGTGTGCGAAGACAGATAAATCAGGAAATGCTTGCAATATGGTATAATTAGAGTATTTTCGCTCTTTCAACAGACATTAAACTACACGAGACGAAAAGGTTCAGCGACCTCTTTATTTGTATTTGGCCCTTTCCATTGGACCCGTGTTCTGCTAAGAAGTCAGGGAAAACTTCTGCGAGGCTCTGGTCTAGATGACGCCTTCATCGAATGTGGGGTGTTTGGACCAGGTGTGATAGAGACAATCTTGAACACATCAATTATGTACGGGCCCTCACTGGTATGCTGATGGTGGAGGACTTTATTCTCAACTGGAACGGCAAGCCTTTTTGGATCCAAAAGGACATGGCTACATATCCAGTCCTGGAGCAGATGAAGCAAATGCAAATCATGCTTGTTGCTTATAGACGCTGTCCAGAGCAGTTTGAGGTCGCTAACGGGCAGATGGAACAGTTGCATCAAGAATGTCTTGTGTTTGAGAAAGAATATGAGCTTTGCCAATTCTTTTGTGTTTTGTTGCAGCTAGTGTCCATTGTCAAAAATGCTGTAGTCTCTGAAAGAGAAGGAAACTGGAATCTGCATGTAGCTACCATTGAAGAGTCAATACAGATATTTGCTGAATATGACTGCATTAACTTCTAGCGTTCCGGTTCATGGTAACTTGAACAAATAAAGGCAATGGAGTTTACACATCCTGAGCTTAATCGGCGCTTTTCCATTGGTGGTCAATGGGTATGTCATAGGATAACAAGAGTGCCAAACTGTCACAAGATACGCCCGTTTTAAGGCTTTGGACAACTTGATAACTCCGCCCGCCCACCCAACCACCCACCAGCCTGTCAACCAGACTGCCCGCCGCCAAGGTGAAACTAAAGTAAGTCCTGTTTTTTTAAAACGGGCGTATAAAAAGAAAGTGATTGCTTTTTGTTCAAAGGAAAACAGACCAATGCAGTTTTTGTGTCAAACATTGAATTCATCATAATTATTATTGCAAGGAAGAAACCTTAATCAGATATATAAAGTTCTTACAATGCTTAGATCTCTGACATAAAAAACTAGAGCTTTGTCACTGAATGTGACTTATACCCCCATACCACTTTGACGCAGGATAAAAAGTTGTTTAAAAGTTTCGGATGAATACAATTTGAATTAGAGTCCGGACAAAGTGGCGCCGTTGAAAATGCACTAATTGACCCTATGACCNCATCGAATTTCTCCTGCATATTCACTGTTTTATTAATAATCGTTTTTCATGTAAACTTTGTTGGGAATAGTCCAGTTTCGATGTATTCATTGAGAAATTGAAGGAGACCGTACTTTCCAAGGAGCCTGTACACGTCTGGCATAAAACCTACACTTTGATTTTCCAGATTCATATATCTGAGCAACCTGTTGTGAAATACATCTTTCACCAAGTACTTTGGCGATAATCTGCATAGCTGGCCTAAGAATTTTAACTTTGAGCAGTCCATGTGTGATTCAATCGGGGTGGCATTTGATATACACATACAGTAGTCTGTAGAAATACTTTTGTGCAAACCTTGCATTTACTTGATATTTGTATGATAATGTTGCAAATCCATGTATATTAAATGAAAGATGTAATCTTTGCAAAATAATTTGATAACACATTTACATGCGTCAATACATTTTGAAAATAAAATTAAACTGATGCTGGTGATCAATATGTTACCAATACTCATTATTCGTTATATTCTTGCGAATATTAAATATATGTAAGCATATATTAACTTTTGATGTATATAATGTGCAAGTCAATATATTTAAAAAAAAAAAATATAATAATGTATGCGTTAATCATTACCATTGCCAATATCGCAATTATCATAATAAGGATATATAATAATTGACATGCACATTAAGAAACAAATAACACTATCATGTAAAGATCGTAATTGTTACTAAGCCAGTATAAAACGAAAAAAAAACATGTTTCGTCATAATAAAGTATATATTTTTATAATTCTTATATGAAACGCAGAATACATGAAAGAAGGTTCGTCATGAACATTCTGATAATCGTTTATACATTTTAACAATACTGAGAAATCAATCGAATGTATGATTTGTTTTAAATTGTGATTATGTTTCTTCATATGATACAATTGAACAACCTGTGTGTGCGATAAAGCATGAATACTTGTGTAGTGTCCATTAAACTACGACTAGTGGATCACTTATATTAAGTTTACAATGCATGCTTAAATAGAATACTCGGGATAGCCCAGTGGTTACGGAGATATACTTTTAATCTTAATGACACTGGTTCGAGCCTCCTCAATGGACAAATGTTCTTTTTTTCCTTTCTAAAATTATATTATGTTTATAACATTACAGTTCAACAGGTCAGTGGTTCTACAACATGTCATAGCGTGAAAACTAAGATGTCCTTTTACTATATAAATATATATAGTAAAACACCTTTATCATTAGTTACATTTCAGTATTCATTTGTGTATTCAGTAATAATTAGGTTTGAGATTGTACTTCAACCTACTTTGCTTCTAGTGTAAGAAGTAAGATAGCACTACAATGTAGTAGTTAGAATAGTAGTTNACACCTTTTCCATTAGTTGCATTTCAGTATTTATTTGTGTATTCAGTATTAATTAGGTTTTAGATTTTAGTTCAACCTACTTTGCTTCTAGTGTAAGAAGTAAGATAGCACCCCAATGTAGTAGTTAAAATAGAAGTGTGTAACCTATCGTTTTGCACGAGTACTGATATCTATTCACCGCACTACTTCGCTACTTTTCCGCACTGTTTCAGACACACAAAGACAACGCACACGTACAGGTAAATATTATTAATAAATGTCTATATACTTGTTCAAATATATGTCGGATATATTGCATTATTTTATATCGTGTATTTGTATTTTGTATTTTATCATGTGAATGATGTTAGAATTTCTCGCTCATCATACCGCCATTTTTATAATGCACTGTTATCGTCTTCTGTATTATTATTATTATTATTATTATTATGATTATTATTATTATTATTGTTATTATTATTATTACAGGATATATTAAGGATCTGACCAATACACATTTAAGACCAGAACCACTAGTTGTTTGTCATTCCACCCAAGACGCCTAAAGGGGCGTAGCTAGGCCTGAGACAGGTTGTTCGGGACTGCCCAGGCTAGTTTTGCAGTATTGCAGGTGATATCAAGGTTAAGCAGACTATTCAGAGAGTATCAAAAGATCCAGGAGGTCACTTTGTTGTAGGAGAGACACACAATGCTGGTGCTGTAGCAGAATTTGAACTTTTGTTCCATGAGATACGGTCCATCACCAGCCTCCTCAATTTTCTAACCATCAACAAGCTTATCGATCACACAGAATGTCATCTTCAGCGTTTACTGAGCGCCACTCGTCGTCACACGATGAACTAAAATGTAGGAATTTTGTTGGACTATGTGCTCGAACGTCAGAACCCATATAAAGTGACGATCAGTGCTCCCGTTTCTCTACACAATTTACGACAAAAACGGCTGTTGACAAAGAGGTTGCTATACGCCTACTCAAATGTATTGAAAATGGTGAACGTGTTTACCGCGCATACAGGCAGGAGAGAATAGTTGAGAAAGCTAAACAAATCAGTTCCACCATTTCAAAAAGAAAGCTTCCCAAGTTCACTGACCATCTTAAACAGACATAATTGTCATCAAATGCCATTCTTAAGGAACAGAAAGCCCCGTCGTCCAAAAATATGGCAGATGCACAGAGGAGCATGGATATTGCAAAGAAACGAGGCATGGCCCTCAAGCAGATATTATCTTATGATTTCATCTCTTCATCTCAATTGTTTGATGGTGACCTTCCAGCCCATATGAATAAGTCAAAACCTATTGGTAGATTGAAACTAGACTAGACCTTAGTTAATGGAGTCGGGAAACTCTTCTTCCCACGCATGTCATCGTGGACTTCATGTCTAACATGCGACAAGTGCCACTTGCACATGTTCCCACTCTGGATGGTGCAATCAATGCTGTCATCAAATCAGCGTCAAGCATATGTGAGGGACCAGAGTACATTCAGCTTGTACTAGACTCATATTGTGGGGTGTCTTTAAAGGATGGTTAACGGTTGCGGCGCTGAGACGAAGCAACAGGTATTGCATTTTTTGACATGAGCAGAGACACACCAATCCCACAACAACTCAATAAATTCTGGGCATCCGAGGGAAATAAGCGTACTCTTCAACTATTGGTAGGAGATATAGTGTGCAACGACGTCTGTGCCAACCCTATCATTACAAGTTCAGTTGTCTCTGACAGTGAAACTTTTCCAGCAATAAAGACTGGTAATGAAGCCATTCCAGAACTGTTCAACTAAATTGAGGAGGCCGATGCCAGGGAAGTGGCTCATGTTGAGTGGGCTGCTCGTATCAAACAGTGTCAAAGAGTAGTTGTGATGTCCAACCACACCGACAACTTTGCATTATTGCTTTACTTCACTCCATATTTCCAGACACTCGGTATGAAAGAAAACTGGCAGCAGTATGGTACTGGTGAGAAGCGTCGAATGCTTCCGTTGCATCAGGCAATTTCTCGACTTGGGACACCGCTGGCAAAGACAATAATAAAGGCTCACATATTGACAGGCGACGACTGCATGAGTAAAATGGGAACCATGCATGCAGCTATAACCTCTGACCGGGTACAGTTTTTAATGAATTTTGGAGAGGCAGATACCTTGTAAGAGCAGGATGAAGCATTAGCAGAACAGTATCTGGTACGCGTCTGGGCAGGGTCCAGATCGACGACAACTGCGGAAACCTTTGACCAGCTCCGACTAGAGAACTATACCAGTGCTAGTGATTAACTTCATTGCCGCCCTCCTACAAGCAGTGTAATCAAACGACATATTCGCACAGGAGCTTTTCTAATAGATAGGGCATGTAAACTGCTTATGAATATCAATGGTCCGGAGGCAAGGATGGCACCAGTTACACATGGTGGATGGGAGGAGCACCTTGGCATGCTGTTGCCCAAAAAGAGCCTGAAGCCTTTACCTACGAGCTTGCTGATAGCGTGCAAGTGTACATGGAAGTGTGATACTCGACGTTGTCCTTACCGTGCTGTTGTTGTGCTGTGTATCACACTTGTCATGGTAAAGTGGACAATTGTTCTTGTGGAAACCTGGCATGAAATGGCTAACTTTGGAACTGTATGTTATCCTTGTGAAACGATGTATTTTAAACCTATTAAAATTAGCCTGATTTCATGTTGATGAGTTGTGTGAGTTTTTGCTATACTGTCATGTAGAATAAGGTGTAATCCTGTCTCTCCATTAGCCTGTCCCTATGGCTGGGGATGGCTCTGTGATTACCCAGCCAAAATATGATATTGGTTCAAAGTCTTCCCGACATCAAAGCGATGTTACGTCGGTTTGACGTTGAGCTAACGTTGAACAAATGTCACGTGTTTGCTTGGTAGATGGATTTGATCAATTATCACATTCTCATACCACCTGCATTTGGGTTTAAGTCCCGCTCACTGTAGTATTTTTCCACCGAATGTAAAAAGGTTTCAATTTACTAGTCACGTGTTTGTGTGAACAACTTGCGTAAATTATCTTAATGAGTTTATATTACGTAACACTTGCACACAAATATTAAAATTGAATTATTTACGTAACAATTTGTAACATTAAAGTTTATACACTGGCTAATGTCCAATGTTGAACTCAAGGTCGTTGATGTATCATATGAACTTGTACTTGACTTTTCCGGATCATTTACACTTAATATTTAACAAGACCACTCATAACATAACTGAGTTCTAACCAAAAAAATAATAAATTTAGAGGTGAAACATAATATTTTACTTCAAAAGGCATTTGTTTTTCTTTTTCAACATAGCCGTGGGCGGCCAAATTGGATTATGGTATAGTGATGCTTCTGGCAGTGTGACGGACAAGCACCATCATGTATAGGGACTAATTAACTCACATCAAATGAGAACATCTCTCAACCCCATTTTGCAAACGGGTCTACAGGCCTAGCTCTGCACTATTAAACTTGAGACGTTCTTGTGTAAATGTTTGGCACGACTGGACGGTTTTTGACGAAATTTACATTATGAAATCGGATTATACTCCGTCCGTCGACACATCCGTCTCGGTGCTGTTTGTAATTACGACAACATTGTATGTGTAGATTTAAGATTTTTGGTGTTATATTTTACAATTTTTTGTTGCAGCTTAAGACAATGCAGCGATTTGTTAAACAGTACTGATTAGGCCTAGGCTTAGGAAATATAAAACGCGACGTTTTTTAATAGGCGTGAAATGAAATGTAGTTTGTTTCTACCAACCCGATCGATCATAATTTGTGTTGCTGACCCAAAACTGTGTTGGTATGCTCGGTTGAGTTTTCTATTAATTTTGCTAAATTAGTCCTGTACACATTTCCTACATATCCGTCTCAAATTATCTATGCACTTTTTAGGTAAAATGTCTGTTCGAAAACTTTCAGTAGTTCTTCGTCTCTTCTTCTTCCGTTACAGCACTCCTTCTAAATTGAAGATTTTGTGCCGGCGCCTGTTGGTTAGTGGGTGAAAAAACTGTACAAAGGTGCTCAGTTGGGTGTTTATTTAAAATTATTAACATTGTAAGTGTCTTAAGGTGGATTAGCGGGACAATTACAGCCACAGGAGTAAAGGGTTTGAAAACTTCTACAGTGACTGCCTCATGTATATGGGGAGGTAGTGAATTCCACTGGGTAATTGAGAGATTAACCGAGACTTACCTAAGTTGAAGGTTGATCACAAATTCATCGACTGCAAACTCGTTAAGAGCTCACACAGATGAGATGACGCAGCTACCGCAGCCGAATGATCAGTTTTTAGAGATGACTGAGCGTTGTTAGGGTATAGAATCTTTGAGGAATAATATATATGGGAGGGCAGGGTGGGTGTGTGAGCCCTTAAGGAGTTTGCAGTCGATGAAATTGTGATCAACCTTCAACTTAGGTAAGTCTCGGTTAATCTCTCAATTTCATCTCCTGCATAAATCCCTTAATGGGCCCCACACGACATTTTAGAGAATTCCTCAAAGATGATGTTGTATAAGGTGTATAAACCATAACAAATAATTTGTTGACAAGCAATCTATTTGTACTACAAAATAACTAAGTAAAAATGATTATGTGAAATATATACAGTGATTTGTATCATCTCAAACTGTATATTGACATGGACAATATAGCAGAAATACATAAACATAAGACATCAATAATATCATATGAAACATACCTATGTAATCAAGAATGGATGACTGAAAGGTATTTGGCTCATCAATACATTTATTAGAGAATTTAGCAAATGTTTTTGCATTAGACCAGCCTGCCGTTTCCATGATTGTTTGCAATGGCATACCCTTCTGATGGGTTTTTGATGTTGCTGCAGCCCTAGTACTTTGTGGCTGATATTTGTTCTCCATCCCTGCTTTTGTCAAAACAGATTTTACCCATCTACTTATAGTATTTGGTGAAGCTGTTTTGTGTGGCTTTAATGTAGTTATCATAAGATACTCTCCCACTCAAATGTCTTTTGTTCTCTCCAAATATTCCAATAATGTTTTCAGTAAACAAATATGTAGTTTACCTGTATATTTATAAATGACAAGATTCTTTGAATGGTATCAAGTTCTTGTTTGCTTTAACAAATCACTTTGTGCTATTGTATTAACATTCTTGTTCTTGTCAACACTAATGTCACTTATTTTAACATTGTGTAATGTTTGGCATCTTTGTGCCGTGACAAGCAAGAAAAGAACACATAACTTTTTGGACAATTGTAATAAAGTATAGGTAGGTTGTGTAAGTTTAAATTTTAGGACAACATTGACATCCCATGTTGAATTATATCTCGGCAGTGCTGGCCTTGTGTAAAAGCAATCTTTTATGAACCTTGAAATGAGGCCATTATCGTGCATATTTATGTCGCTACACACTTTAAGAAAAATGCTTATTGCAGAACGGCATGTATTCAAAGCACTGTAACTTAACCTCTGGTCATATTGTTGTGATAAAAATGACAATACACTGTTCATATCGAGGTTACGGGAATTTTCCGTCCTTCCACCAACATGAATCCATTTTCTAATATAGCCATCATATTGTTTATTAGTTGATTGTCTCCACGAGTCAACAATGAGCATTCTTGCTCCTTTTGGAACTCCATGGCTCTTGAGCACTTGCCCGATATAGGAAAAACTGCTAGTCTCATCTGTTGAAGCGGATGTTGTTTTTGTGGTTTGTGAGGTAGAGATAGTATTGTTCTGGGTACTGGCAATAATTGGCATGGTCCGCAAATTAGTTGAAGTAGAATGGGCCACCAACTGTGTGTGGGCCAAATTGGGGCTATTAAAATTGACATTATTTGGTCTTCTCCCACTTTTTGTAGGACCTTTTGCATGAGACTGAAAGGCGGAAACATATAATTACATTCATTAGTCCAAGTAAAGCTATAAGCGTCGATAGCAATTGCATTATGATCGGGAAATCTAGAAACATAAGATTTGAGCTTGTGATTTAACCTTGAAGCAACAGATCCACCTTTACATTTGGATAGTAAAACAGTAGTTTTTGAAATATTGCGTTGTCTAGTGACCACTCTAGGTCATCATTTGATTTTCTAGACAGTTCATCCGCTTGACAGTTTTGTTTTCCCGGAATGTGAGCTACACTAATGTGTATCTTTCTAGCAATACACCACAACCTGTTCTTGGGTAGAATGAGAATCTATAAGAGTCTATTGAGATGTGTATGTGTCTAAAGCTATGGTTACTGTTGAGTCTGGATCGGCGGTCGACAGGAACAAGAAGATTATAAGGAGGAGTGATGGCGACTACATGGTGATAATTTTATGCAGCATGACGAGACGGAATTTTGTTCTGCGTGCTTTAAGTGTGGGCCAATCCAGGGTGTCTATCATATTAGTTACTGAGATTGTGTTGTGATATATGTTTGTTACGAATCTGGCTGTGCGTCTATGTACTGTTTTCCAGTTGAAATATTTGAGCTTTTGTATGTGGATCCCACACAGTGGACAAGTATTCTAATTTAGGTCTAACTATTGCTTTGTTAGCATGATCTTTAACTTTTGATGAACTAATATTTAGGTTGCGGGGAGAAAACCTAGTGCCTGGTTTGCATTATTAGTGATTAAGTTAACATGTTTATCCCATTTGAGGTTACTTTGGAATGAGACCTAGATATTTGGCGTGATTCGCTTTTTCTAGTATGTGATCATATAGTGTATATGAGAAGATGATAGGAATTTTTTCTTTTAGTAATGCTGAGTATGTTATATTTTTCAGGATGGAATTGCATTAACAAATTCTGCTCCCATCGACCAGCAGCTTCAATATCTATCTGGAGCTAATGGGCATTGGAGAGGTTGTTGTTCACTCACTCGGAGAAAGACCGAAAGTAAACTATATTAATCTCCCAACGCACATTTTAATTTAGATATAAAGAGCATATTCCTAAAAGATTTTGAAATGAAAGTGTCTTACATTTCCACCAATTTGCAAATGTCAACGGAAGTGTTACTGTTACTGTTATGATTGATACGTAAGCTATGGTCTTTTTTACCTATTCAAGTCAAACTCTTTAAAGCAATTATATATATTATTGTGAATTAGGAGTTTTGACTGGTATTATTTGTGTTTATGTGTGGGTTTAACGAAACAAAGTGCGTTTTCATGATAAACAAGATGTGTTTGTGAAACACTATGTCCACTTTTGAGCGATTTTGACCCATAAATTTGACCTTTGACCTTGAAGGATGACCTTGACCTTGACCTTTCACCACTCAAAATGTGCAGCTCCATGAGATACACATGCATGCCAAATATCAAGTTGCTATCTTCAATATTGAAAAAGTTATGGCCAATGTTAAAGTTGGCGCAAACAGACCAACCAACCAACAGACCAACAGACCAACAGACAGGGCAAAAACAATATGTCCCCCAGTATATACTGGTGGACATAAAAAGTACAAGTTTGCAACTTATACATGGACAGCTTTATCGGTCCGTGTGTATACCGTCTTTTCGTTTTTCGTTTTGCATTCGACACAACGAAAAACGAAAATAAACGCATATTAATTCATATTCCGATTTTCGTATAACCGAAACAAAAAACAAGAAACAAATTGACTTATTAATATCGTTTTTCGTTTTACTAATCAAAAAACAAAACACGAAACTTGTTTCCTTATCCATATTTCGTTTCAATTTAAATATTACAAAAATCAAAATTTGAAAATTGAAACTAAGTGCCTGTTTCCAATTACCGTACTTGATTTGAAAAAAAACGATAAACGGAATACGGAAAACGAGGGGCTTTTTTAGGGAGATAAGTAATGATTGATCTTCTTGTGCAGTTGCCTCCCTTTGAAACAAATAAGCCACTAAAGACGTTTTATTTGTTTAATAAAAACCCAATTTGGTAGTAAACTACTTAGCAATCAACGATCTCCTGGTGCGGAATCCAGCATGTAAGTATAGTTGTTAAAGAACTGTATTTACTGTAACAACATGTGTAACAAAACAATCAACATTTAAACGCTTTATGGCATACGAAATCTTATCAAAATATTAGTTGAAATAATCCAACTCCCAGCTATATTGACCCTCCGGGTCGCTGGGTCTGGTCTGAGCTGTACGTACGTACTCATAAAAGCTCAGAGCATTCAAGAATAACTAATCAAAATATGTGCTATGACGGCTATAGTCCATATATACGGACTCCCTGAGAGCCTGTGATAATTTTTGCTTTGACAGCTCTGGGAGTCCATATGCACCCC